>JAAALK010000079.1:108883084-109035117 GCA_019279435.1 Zizania palustris | reverse complement strand
CTTGTTTTCTTCGAAGCTAGAGTAGTTCAAATGGATAACGTGATTTTGACGGAGCGTAGGGCCAGACAGGGCTTGGAGGCTGCTAATAAAGAGCTCGAAGCAGAAAGAATCGTGCTTCGGCGGAAATTGAAAGGTTTCGGTTGGAGCATGCTAAGTCTGGGTCCGAACTTGGAGCTCCAAGAGGAAGCTAGCTAACTCCTAAATCAGAAGAATATTTTACCTACGGATAATGCTAGGATTTCCGGAGTTCTAGCAGAAAACGACTTCGAGCAAGGATGCCTAATTGAAGAAAAGCTTAAGTCCGAGAAAGATCTACGGAGGTCTGGAACAGATGCTAGGTGTTCTGGAGTACTTCGGTACTACTGGATGTTGGGGGGAATATGCTTCCCTTAAACGAGGCCAAATGCGTCAGCCTCCGACAGCCTCCGGCCCAGAGTCAGGTACTGTCGGAGCCTGCTTCTCCCTAAGTATTGTTTTGCAGGTCCCAGTGTACCCTCCGAGAGCCAAGCCCGAAGGCAGCCCTCCGGGAGCCCAGCCCGGAGGCCACCCTCCGGGAGCCAAGCCCGGAGGCCACCCTCCGGAATCCTGTTCGGAGGCCACCCTCCGGAAGCCAAGTCCGGAGGCCACCCTCCGAAGCCAAGTCCGGAGGCCACCCTCCGAGAGCCAAGCCCGAAGGGCCGCCCTCCGGGAGCCCAGCCCGGAGGCCACCCTCCAGAGCCAAGTCCGGAGGCCACCCTCCGAGAGCCAAGCCCGAAGGCTGCCCTCCGGGAGCCCAGCCCGGAGGCCACCCTCCGGAGCCAAGTCCGAGGCCACCCTCCGAGAGCCAAGCCCGGAGGCCACCCTCCGGAGTCCAGTCCGGAGGCCACCCTCCAGAGCCAAGTCCGGAGGCCGCCCTCCGGAGCCAAGTCCATACCGGGGGCCCCCCCGCCCCTGGTATGTCGTTTAGCTGGTCAAAGCCTGGCGCAGCTGACACGCCAGTAAAGCTGTAAGTTGTCTGGCACCTTTTGTATTGTAGCTAGCTCATAGGGGGCATCCCAGTCTTTTCCTTTGGCCTGCGTGCCTATAAAAGCAGGGCCAAGCCCTTGTAATGGACACATGCTCCAGGGGGCCAATGAGACCCTGGAGTTATCCTCTCCACATCAAGGCACACCATGCCAAATCCACTACAAACTGGACGTAGGGTTATTATCCCCTAGGGGAGGCCCGAACCAGTATAAACCCTATCTCTCCCTGTGGGAACCCATCGAGGTTCATTCTCCATATCATACTCCACCACAGAAAAACCTGCTGGAACTAATGCAATTGTTCCAACAGTTGGCGCCGTCCGTGGGGAACTTAGTCCTAGAAGCTAAGTTCTCTACCACTGTCCGCAACCCGAAGTGCGCCCGAGGGGGGGAGCATCGAGGCTTTCTCGCTTCGCGCACCCTCCGGCTAGGGGCTTCGGGGGCAGATCGAAGGCCACCTTCGCCTTCCTCCATCCTTCTCATACCGGAGCCCACTCTCCGGCCAAGAGCTCCGCTCCACGTTTCAAGGGTCATCGGAGCCCGAGGGCTACAAGGTAAGTACCCGCTCGAAGCCTTACTCCGATGCACCAATATGCAGTTACATTAACATAAGCTCGAAGCCTTGCTTCGCCTTACTCAAAAACTGAAGCCATGCTTCGCCTATTTAAACTCGAAGCCATGCTTCGCCTTGTTCAAAAACCGAAGCCATGCTTCGCCTTATTGAAACTCGAAGCCATGCTTCGCCTTGTTCAAAAACCGAAGCCATGCTTCGCCTTATTTAAACCCGAAGCCATGCTTTGCCTTGTTCAAAAACCGAAGCCATGCTTCGCCTTATTTAAACCCGAAGCCACGCTTCGCCTTTACTTAAACCGAAGCCTTGCTTCGCTTTATAAAACCCCGGAGTACCCCTCCGAAGGCTACACAGTGCCCCCGGGCCGGTAGCAGTGGGCTAAAAGGACTCCGGGCCACTGGCCCGACGCGTCCAGGGATTCCGGGCTCCGCGCCCGAAGCATCCAGGGATTCCGGGCTCCGCGCCCGAAGCATCCAGGGATTCCGGGTTCCGCACCCGAAGCATCCCAGGGTCGAAGGCGACCCAGAGTCGAAGGTGGCTCAGAGTCGAAGGTGGCTCACATTATCACAGGTTCGGTGAATCCACACCAAATATCCTTCTCATTACAGGACCAAGTTCCGAAGCCTTGCTTCATTATTTAAACACGCTCTGAAGCCTGGCTTCGCGTGCTCATATACTATACGCCTAAGCGTCTCGAAGTCATACTTCGCCATAATCTAAGTGCGTTTCAGAGCCCCGCTCGCGCACAGCATCCAAATCCCGGCATGCCGAAGCATGCTTCGCTCAAATTGGGTATGCGGAAGCCTTGCTTCGCACCAAATTGATGCGTTCGGAGCCCGTAAGAGGCCTTCGTTCGGCACAAAACCAAATATCCGAAGCCGCCGAAAGGCGCACCCCTTCGCATGTTTACTTTTTTGCCCGCACCAGCAACGGTTAAATCCCTAACTGCCACGAGCAAAAGGGGGGAAGAATGTATGCGAGGTGTGCGAGTGTAATGAACAGTACGAGCGTGGCTATCTAAAACGTTCGAAGTCAAACAACACGAAGCATACAGACAAAGTGTGCGAAGATAACAAGCCCAATTTATTGTATGTCGAGAAGTATGTTATAGACATACTTCGGAAACAAAACTACGTATAATCTGTATCTAAGCCTAAGAAGAACCGTGTGCGAGCCCCCCGACCCTCGCTTGCCCCTTCTTCGGCCAGGGCCACCTCGGCTGGACGTTGCCTCGTCGGAGCCCGCTCTCCCTCGACCGGCCCGTCCAGGCTCCGAAGCCCACAGGCTTCGACTTCCGCTTTGCAGGTGCTCCAAGTTTGCGAAGCAGGCGGGCCGCGTCGAAGGCAGAAAAGTCTAGGGCTTCGTCGCTCGCTAACACCGTTCGCGAAGGCAAAGGTAAGGGGTTCTGAAGGGGCTCCTCCTTCACAGCGGCTAGCAAGTCCTGAGCTATTTCGGAAATGGCTTCGCCCCTAGGCCCCCTCGGAAAGCTTAAACCGAGGAGGGCCTTCGGACCTAGCTACTTCAAGAACCGCCCACAGTTGCCGAAGCCCTTCAGAGTCCTCGATGACTTCGAGGTCTATGCTCGAAGGCTGAGCCTGGGCAGGTATAAAAAACCCCCGCATTCATATTAATAAACTGATAAGTTTTTACAAAGCCTACAGCTAGGTATTACAAAAAGCCTAAGGAGATCTACACCTTCGGAGGCGGAGTCGTCGAGGTCGAAGGCTTGTCCGAGTCGACGGGCCCCTTGAACCGGCGTTGTCGAAAGGCCTTCATGAGATCAAGGACTGCCTCGCAGCCTTGCTCCTTCCAAGGCTCCTGCAGCCGCCGCCAGGCCCCGCGGACTTCGCCCGGAGGCGTCACCAAGTGCGGACCCCCGAAGGCCACTGGGGTCACGGAGGTCGCAGCCCGAAGATGATCGCACCCCGCGGCATGAAGCATATGCAGCACCCCTTGGCCCGCGACGCGACCGGCCATAAGTGCGAAGCCCGTCAGCGCTTCGTCCGCTACCGAAGCCGCAGTCTTCAAGAAATCAGCGCGGTCCCCAATCGGGTCCTGATCGCCAAATTCCGGAGTCCGGCACTCGGTCCCTATCTTCTCAAGGACCTCGGTCAGGCTCTGAGTGGCCATCGCCGAGGTTAGCCACAACGAAGCTCTCAGATCCCGAGCCCGCTGGCGGAGCTCCTCGTTCTCCTTCGCCTGGCGAGCCTCGGCATCCTTCGAAGCTTGGGAGTTCCGCGCAGAGCCGAGCCGTCTCCAAGGCCAAGGCTTCCTTCGCCTCAGCAGCCGAAGCCTCGGCCCGCCTCCGCTTCTCGGATTCCTTCAAGACCTCGCGGCGAAGGGCCTCCTTCTCCTCTGCAAGGCGCTCCATCCGTCGGTCGGCAGCAGTCGAAGCTGCCGCGTTCAGTGCGAGGGCCTGCAGGAATTCAAGAAACCTTAAGTATGAACCAAGGGACAAAGTATAGCTCGAAGCTGCAAGGGGCTCCGCTCACCCGCATAAGGACTTCGTTTGAGCTAACAAAGAGCTCCGTAGGATCTCGGTGGCTAAGCTGGGCCACCAAGTCCCCCTCCTCCGCAGAAGCGCAGGCCTCGCGGAAGCCGAGGATCGCCGCCGCCGTCACGCCCCCCCTCGGCTTGAAAGGGTGAATCACCGCCACGGTGGTCTCCGCGGGCTCCGGCAAGGCGGGGCTCAGGCCCACCACATCGACATCTTCTTCGCCTCGAGGGTCCGCACGGTCTCCGCCGCCCTCGCCGTCAGACGAAGTGCTCTCGGACTCCGACCCACTGCCGCTGCCGCTGCCGCTGCTGCTGCTACTCGAAGCCTCCGAGGGCTTCGCTTCGGCGGACTTCGACCCACCTTCGCCTGCCGGCTTCGCCACAGTGGGCCTCGCATCATCTTCGTCTTCTGCGAAAAGCCAAGTCAAACCTGCATATTGAAGAGAAGCATGCAAGAAGAAAAAAGGTTTACCATCATCAGAGATCTCCTGGAAGGAACCAGGGGCTAAGTGTGTCCTCCAGCTCCCTCGCTGCGAAGCTGGCGCATCCACCTTCGCGCCCGAAGTTGGTTCCGCCGGAGCATCCATGGTCTCCTTGGCAGCAGGAGTGTGCGCATCTGCCTCCTCTTCCGAAGCCCTCGTCGCCAGGGGCTTCGCTGCCTTGTTGGGGTCGGAGTAGCTGCGGGCTTCGCCGCAGCCTCCCCCGAGGCGTCCGCTTCGTCCTCGTCACCCCTCTTCCTCTTGGCTCCGGCCGACGAGGCAGCCAGGTGGGCGAAGTCCGGCAGAGCGGGGAGCCCTCCGAGGCCAAGCGCGGTCCACACTCTGTTCCAGCGCTCCCAGGACCCCACCAGGGCGAGGCGCTGGTTCTGCTCCTCGGGGGTCGGAGTCCCGACGACTCGGTCCGCCGCCGCGATGGCCTCCTCCGGGGTCCTCATGTCGAGGTCGGCTACACGAAAAGGTTGAGTCAGGGCCAAAGTGTTCAAGTGTTAAAAGCAAGAAGAGCGCGAAGACTTACAGAAGCGGTCGAAGGCCAGCTCGCTGAGTTCTCCTTGACCCGAAGCCTGGAAGAGACCCTCCGGCCAGGAGCGCGCGAGGGGGCTAAGCCGAAGGGTAATAAACTCCTCGGCGAGGTCCCTCATGCTCATCTTCGCTGCCACCCTTCGGAGCAGCGAGATCCTCGATTGAAGAAGGCCTTCGCTGGTCTTCACCACCCCTTCGCGCCGGTACAGTATGTGAGCGTTGGTACTCCGGAGGGGTGAGTTCGCACCGACGGAGGCATAGAACCATTCTTGGTCCCACCTCGAATACCACTTGTTGTTTACAGCCCTCGCAGGGAAGGCGTCCTGGAACTCCTTCCGGAGCTGGAAGTTGGCACTGCCGAAGGCCAACGCCCTCTTGACGCGGTCCGTCCCCTCCCTGGGCTTCGGCTGGCAGTTGGCGTCGTGAAGAGCGACGAAGACGTCCGCGCGGCCCTCGCAGCCTTCGGCCCTCATGGCCCACTCAAAGACAGCTAGCCTCGCCACTGCGTTGGGCGAAAGCTGAGGGAGCTCAAGGTTGTAGGCCTTGAGGACTTCGCTCAGCATCCCCACCGCAGGCAGTCCGAGGCCGGCCTCGAAGAAGGCTTCAAACACCACCACTTCGTCGGCCCGAGGCTTCGGTACGGCCTCCGACTTCTCTGGAACCCTTAATTGGATTTTTGCCGCAATCTTCCCCTCGCAGGCTCTCCGGACCGACTCCTCCGTAGAGATCGAAGCCCTCATCTCCAGGGTCTGCTCGAACCTGTCAGAGGGCGTCCGAAGGTCCCTCGGCCCCAGTCGCCTAGCCGCGGGCTTCGCTGCCGCGGCCGCTGCCGCCGCCGCCTGCACCTGGGCAGAGCCCGAGCTCGAGCCCAAAACCAGGGGCTTCGTCACTGCCTTCTTCGGCATTCTGATCAGACTTCGGCTCGAAGGGCTAAAGGATGGCGAAGGGCTAGAAGCTCGCGAAGGTCGCTCTGCGAGGCTAGGAGGAAGAGGAGAGCGAAGGTGGTAAGGCGGTAAGAAGAAGCGAATGAGAGTGTGCCGGGGCTGCACGCGGTAAGTCCCTATTTATAGGCGCGGTAAGAATTCCAACCGTCATGGGCCGAGCCCGCCGCCAGATGGGCCTCCGGCGAAAGCGAATCAGGCCCAAGCAAGGTAACGGTAACTTTTCTGACCGTTGCGGAGCCGTTCGGGCTCCCCAAGGCCGCTCTGGCACGAGCATTTATTACCCCCAGGAATCGAGGTCTCCTTCGGTCCTGGCTCCGGAGGTATGTTTCCTCCGAAGTGTTTTCAGGTCATTTGCCCTAAGGGCGCGTGCACCCCTTCGTTCCGAAGGCCTACACGCGAGGGGCTACTGTTGGGGAAATATGCTTCCCTTAAACAGAGGCCAAATGACGTCAGCCTCCGACAGCCTCCGGCCCAGAGTCAGGTACTGTCGGAGCCTGCTTTCTCCCTAAGTATTGTTTGCAGGTCCCAGTGTACCCTCCGAGAGCCAAGCCCGAAGGCCGCCCTCCGGGAGCCCAGCCCGGAGGCCACCCTCCGGGAGCCAAGCCCGGAGGCCACCCTCCGGAATCCTGTTCGGAGGCCACCCTCCGGAAGCCAAGTCCGGAGGCCACCCTCCGGAAGCCAAGTCCGGAGGCCACCCTCCGAGAGCCAAGCCCGAAGGCCGCCCTCCGGGAGCCCAGCCCGGAGGCCACCCTCCGGAGCCAAGTCCGGAGGCCACCCTCCGAGAGCCAAGCCCGAAGGCCGCCCTCCGGGAGCCCAGCCCGGAGGCCACCCTCCGGAGCCAAGTCCGGAGGCCACCCTCCGAGAGCCAAGCCCGGAGGCCACCCTCCGGAGTCCAGTCCGGAGGCCACCCTCCAGAGCCAAGTCCGGAGGCCGCCCTCCGGAGCCAAGTCCATACCGGGGGCCCCCCGCCCCTGGTATGTCGTTTAGCTGGTCAAAGCCTGGCGCAGCCTGACACGCCAGTAAAGCTGTAAAGTTGTCTGGCACCTTTTGTATTGTAGCTAGCTCATAGGGGACATCCCAGTCTTTTCCTTTGGCCTGCGTGCCTATAAAAGCAGGGCCAAGCCCTTGTAATGGACACATGCTCCAGGGGGCCATGAGACCCTGGAGTTATCCTCTCCACATCAAGGCACACCATGCCAAATCCACTACAAACTGGACGTAGGGTTATTATCCCCTAGGGGAGGCCCGAACCAGTATAAACCCTATCTCTCCCTGTGGGAACCCATCGAGGTTCATTCTCCATATCATACTCCACCACAGAAAAACCTGCTGGAACTAATGCAATTGTTCCAACACTGGATCACTTCCTTCAGATGACAACGTCACTCTGCTGCGCCGGTTAAAAAGGATCCAAGGAGCAGCGAAGCAAATGAAGACGGCAGACATTCGTTATGGAGAACTCTCCGGACAAGTGTCTGCCCTCGGACTACTTCGTTACTACGAGGACTTGGGCCGAACAATCACTCCGAGCACAGAGGGCCCTATTACCTTCGACGACGAGCGGCTTCTAACTCCTTCCGAAGGCGTAACTGCTGCGTGACAGGCCTTTCAAGCTTCATGGAGAGCCGAAGGTCGCACTGCGATCAAAGCTTGGATCGACGAAGGCCAACGCCAGAAGCAAGTTCGGAACCAAGCCTCAAGCGGTCATCCTCCTCCGAACCCGCAGGTTTAGGAATAATTTAGGATTTTTGACTATGTAAAGCTTCATGCTTGTAAACATTTATCAATGAAAATCTTATTTGTCATATTTTTAGGCTTTGCCTCTTATGGAAGACATCGAAGTGTTAGAGCTTAACGACAAACTTCGCTCATTATGGAGCACCTTCGAACTTCTAAAGACTTACAAGCGTCCTCGATTTCTAATTCCTCGAGATGACTCTGGCGTAATTGCGCCCGAAGTAATCAAAGATGTATTGTCTTATATTAAAGAGGAAGAAAAAGAGGTTAACGTAAACACTTCGTCTTCTGAAGACACTATTTGGTCTGAAGACGAAGATGAAGTTCAAAATAAAAGATCTGAAGATCTTAGAAGCTGGGAAAGAAGCCCCGAACGACTTCGAACTTGGGCCGAGCTTCAGCAAGAACAGAAGGATTTTAGAGCTTCGAAGGGGAGCAAGAGAGTTAAACGCAAAGTTATTAGAACTCCCGGCGCTGGAACTAGTCGTTCCACCCCTAGCTCTAGAGACCGAAGAGGTCTTCGATTCCTTCTTGGTATAGATACCAATTTTTCATAATGTAATCTGTAAACACATTCGTTTGAATAATGAATACCGATTTAAAATTGTCTCCATATTTACTAGCCCCTCTTTGGGTATAAGCAACTTCGAAATGTATTCAAAGATGGTTATGCGCAAAGAAAAACTTCGGAGTACAATTTTTTGGGGGTTCGGAGCCCCTCTGTAATTTAAAGATCTTTTAAAATCTTATGAAATGTCTTCGACTATTTGCAGTCGGAAGAATGGCAACTTAGTACCTTTGTTTTACGAAAGAAATCACTTGAGATAACTTTCAGGACACTTTAGTGTCTTAAAAATTTTGTCACTTTGGACTATGTTAACAGACATTCGAAGCTCATGGCTCAAATTCTGTTTTGCTTTAGCCACCTTCGGCTTGTTTTGTGATCTCTGTCGAACCAATGGTTCGGAGTTTGCAATGGTTCTTTGGACTCTTTTTACGGATGTCTACCAGCCAATGGCTTGGACTCCGTATATTTTGGCCACCTTCGGCTCTTTTTGCAGAAGTCTACCAGCCAATGGCTTGGACTTCGCATGTTTTGGCCACCTTCGGCTCTTTTTACGGAAGTCTACCAGCCAATGGCTTGGACTCCGTAGGTTTTGGCCACCTTCGGCTCTTTTTACGGAAGTCTACCAGCCAATGGCTTGGACTCCGTAGGGTGTGGTTTTGGGCTCTTTTACGGATGCCTACAAGCCGGTGGCTTGGGCTCCGGATTATGCCAGCCCCCACGTCGGAAGCTTCGAACTTTATGGGTTCGAAGTCCGAAAATACAATCCAGCTTCATGACACTTCCCTCTCGGTCGACCCCGCGGTTCCAGTGCGTCCACTCGGAAGCTGGAAGTCTATGAGGGGAAGGCACTATCAGGATCATATGCTTTATTGATTTAGAAGATGATTACAATCGAATTACAAGGAGCCCTTATGTGAAGTATCGCTTTAGGTGCTCCGCATGCCAAGTATGTGCTAACTCTTCACCTTCTAAATTAGCTAATTTAAATGAACCAGGGCGCCCTTAACGGACAATTAGGTATGGACCTTCCCATTTATTCCCTAACTTCCCTGGCGCTATAATGCTTCGTAGAACAAGATGACCCGGTCTTAGTTCATTGAGCTTAACCTTCGGGTCAAACCAAGCCTTCGTCTGCTGATGATACTTTGATAAATTTGCTACAGCTCGAAGTCTTGTTTCTTCTGACAAATCTAACGAAGCTTGTCTTTCTTCTTCAATGTCCGGCTCGGTGCTGCGAAACGATCCTCCTTTGAGCTCCGTTGGAGTCATAGCTTCATCTCCGAATAGTAGTCTGAAAGGAGTAAAACCTGTGGACCTTGTTTGCGTAGTCCGAATGGACCACAGAATCTTCGGAAGCTCTTCGGTCCACAGTCCCTTTGCTAATCCTACTATTCTTCGATTTAGCCCTGATAAAATATTTCCATTGGCTCGCTCTACGGCTCCATTAGACTGAGGATGCCTCACTGCAGCAAAACATAGCTGAATGCCTAGATCTTCGCAAAACTTCCTGAAGGGTTCTGCGTCAAACTGTGTTCCATTATCAACTGTGAGGTATCTAGGCACTCCGAACCGGCAAATGATGTTCTTCCAGAAGAATTTCTGTACATTGTTCGAAGTGATAGCTATTAAGGGTTCTGCCTCCACCCACTTAGAAAAATATTCAATAGCTACCACTGCGAACTTCATATTTCCCTTGGGTACTGGAAAGGGACCAATTAAATCCATACCCCATCTGGCCATAGGCCATACCGGAGCAATGACTTGAAGAGCTGTTGGTGGGCGATGACTCCGTCGACCCATCCACTGGCATCCTTGACAAGTGCGGACTAAGCTCTCCGCATCAGCTGTGATTGTAGGCCAATAAAGCCCCTGGCGAAGTGTTTTTCCTGCCAAAGCTCTAGGGGCTAAATGGCTGCCACAAAGGCCTTCATGAATTTCTCGAAGAATTTCTTGGCCTTCGACTTGGGATATACATCGGAGTAGAGGGGAACATACTCCGGCCTTGTATAATATACCGTTGATTATTTGATAGTTTCTGGCTTTGAGCTTTAATCTTGACAGCTGGGGCTCTTCGGGCAAATTTGTTCCTCCCTGTAAAAGTTCCATGATCGAATTTTTCCAATCTGCACTAGGAATGCAAAGAATCTCCGCAGAAGGAATTTGTGGCACCGAAGGTATATTGAGTTCCTCGTAGAAAGCTTCTTCGGGCACATCCACAGCTCCGGCTGCAGCCTTCGCTAAGATGTCCGCTTGCACATTTTCCGCTCTTGGTATACTCCGAATGGAAATACCCTTGAAGTGTGCTTCGATTTTACGGATTTCTTCTAAATACTTTGCAAGCTGTGGATGCCGAACTTGGAAACTTTTGTCTACGTGCCCTGCTACTATCTAAGAATCTGTCTTTATAATTATTCTTGTAGCCCCTAGAGCACGTGCTTTTCGAAGTCCCAATAAAATCCCTTCATACTCCGCTATATTATTGGTAGACTTAAAGTTGAGTCTTGCGGAGTACATTGCTCTTTGCCCTAACGGTGAAATCAACACTGCCCCAATGCCTGCTCCGGATGCTTGGAAAGCCCCATCTGAGTAAACAGTCCAAACTCCGTCACTTGACTTCTCCGGAGCCAAATTTGCAGGTGGAGTCCACTCTGCTACAAAGTCTGCTAGGACTTGGGATTTGATAGCTGTCCTTGCCAAGAAAGATATGCCGAAGGGTGCTAGCTCAACTGCCCACTTTCCAATCCTTCCAGTGGAGTCTTTGCTTCGGAGCATATCTCCTAAAGGATACGAAGTTGGTACAATTACATTGTGAGCCAAAAAATAATGTCTTAGCTTCCTCGAAGCCATTATCAGAGCATAAATAAACTTCTCAAGTTCGGAGTATCTTGTCTTCGCTCCTAATAATGCTTCGGATACAAAATAAACAGGATTTTGGACCAACTTCCCATTGAAATCCACTTCTCTGACAAGGACTGCGCTGACAGCTGAACCTGTAGCTGCAAGGTACAGGAGTAGGGTTTCGTCCGCAGTAGGCACCGTGAGTGTAGCAAGATTACTGAGATACTCTTTAATATCTTCGAAGCTTTTCTGACACTCCGGTGAACATGCAAAATCTTCGGACCCTTTCAATGCTTTAAATATAGGCAAGTTCCTCTCCGCAGACCTTGATAAAAACCTGCTAAGTGCCGCCAGACGCCCAGTCAGCTTTTGCACTTGCTTTAAATTTTTCGGAGGAGCCATCTTCTACAGCGCAGTTATTTGAGTAGGGCTAGCTTCAATTCCCCTGCTTGAAACTAAATACCCTAACAATTTTCCAGCCTTAGCTCCGAATATACATTTTTCGGGGTTAAGACAGATCTCACATGCCCGAAGGCTATTGAATGTTTCTGCTAAGTCTAGGCTATGTTGGTGCTTTAAAGCACTCTTTATTACAATATCATCCATATAGGCCTCCACATTGCGACCTAGTTGATGACCTAGAGCCTTAGCAACTAATCTCGAAAAAGTAGCCCCGGCATTTCTTAGGCCGAAGGGCATTCTTACATAACAGAAGACTCCCGAAGGAGTTACAAAGCTTGTCTTGATTTCATCTTCGCGCTTCAACCATATTTGATGATAACCAGAATACGCGTCGAGGAAACTTAGTAACTCCGAACCTGCGGTGGAGTCAACCAATTGATCAATTCGGGGCATGGGGTAGGGGTCACGTGGACATGCTTTATTCAAGGATGTGAAATCAATGCACATGCGCCACTTCCCGGAAGACTTCTTTCTGACAAAGACTGGGTTGGCTAACCATTCTGTGTGAGCCACTTCTCTGATAATCCCAGCCTTCAACAATTTCTCAACTTCGTCCTTAGCTAGAGCAGCTCTCTCTGCGGACATCTTCCGGAGTCCTTGCCGAACAGGCCGGGCTTTCGGGTTTACAAGTAAACTGTGTTCAATGATATCCCGATCGACTCCGGTGATATCTTCGTCAGACCAAGCGAAGACATCCAAATTTTCTTCCACCACCTTTTCCAAGGAGGTTGCAACTTCAGGAGGTAAATCTTTACCAAATTGAATAGTATACTCTTTACCATCTTTAACAATGACCTTTGTTGCAATCTCTCCTTCGGGACTTGGTCTCGAAAAGGACTTCTTCGAAGCTTCGGAGGAGGCTGAAAAAATTTCTTCATTATCCTGCACACTGTTTACTTGCCTCGGATCAAGAGGGGGACCATGACCATATTCCGCCCTCCGAGCAATGGCTTGATCTCCGAAGACTGTAAGGACTCCTGCTTGTGTGGGCATCTTCATGCACAGATAATTGTGATGCGCCACAGCTCCGAACTGGTTTAGCATGCCCCTTCCGAAGATGACGTTGTAAGCATATGGGGCATCTACAACATCGAAGATTACTTCCTCAGTCCGGGCCAATAAACCTTCTCCGAAGGTAACTTCTAGGCCTATTTGGCCAAGTGCATCAAGCGGAGGTCCTGCGAAGCCTTGTAGAGGACGAGCCGCTGGAAGGAGATGCCTCCTGGAAATGCACAATTGATCGAAGGCTTGAACAAAAATGATATCTGCCGAACTACCTCCGTCAATCAACACCCTTCGAACTTCAGTACCCGCAATATCAGCAGTGATAACCAGTGGATCTGCGTGCGGGAACTTAATACCAGCTGCATCCTTCGCAGAGAAAGATATCGGAACTTGAGACCACTCCGGCATTGCAGCTGCAGATGACGAAGTTCCAATATGGCCTACTTCTCTGACGTAGTCCCTTCGCTGTCTCTTGGACATTCTTCCGAGGGTACCTCCTTTGGAGATAGGGAGAACTACTCTTTTTCCTCGATCTTGCCCTTCCTCTTGCTTCGCAGGTGGCATAACATTGGCCACCGGAGGGTGTCTTGCAGCATCAAAGTTTTCTATCCGCGCCACAGCCTGGACCGGCTCTGGGCGCGTTGCAGCTGGAACTCGGTCGGTACTGCCTCGACCCAAAGTTCTCTCTAAGTACTCTCCCCTTAGGGTAAGTATAGCCTAGCAAGTATCAGTTGCATGGCTTCGATTTTCTCCATGAATGCAGCAGAAAAGGGTCTGGCCCTTGCCAGCCGTTTTCCCTGGCGGCCTCCAACCGCTGGCCTTGTTCCCCGTAGACTGTGGAGCTCTTGGTGCAAACTTCTGTGGGGGTGCAATATTCATGACTTCAGAACGAGGGTGCTTTTGTCCTCTTCTCCGATCATGTTGCACTTCGAAGACTGGTTCCTGCGGCTGTGCCGAAGTTTTCACTTCTACTTTGACTTCTTGCAATATGGACGAAGTAGCAGCAGTCCTCCGAAGCCAACCCTCTTCTGACCTCGCATACTCCTCGAAGTATGACATCAACTGAGAAACCGAGGAGATGCTTTTCCGATGAAGCTTATCCAGAAGGCCTTGATGACTGACGCCTTCCCGAGCTGCATCAACTACTGAAGATGCGGACAACCCCCGAATTTGCGACTTCGTATGAGCGAAGCGCTTAAAATATTGCCTCAATGTCTCTCCGGGGAGTTGTTTCACCTGGAAAAGACTTCCTGTTGACATGGGAGGCACGAAGGTGCCCTGAAAATTGCTTATAAACTTCTTCTTGAGCTGCGACCATGAATTGATTGATCCTGGCTTCAAGGACCAGAACCACCTCAATGCCACTCCTTGAAGAGCTAAAGGGAAGCACTTCGCCATGGTGTCTCGAACTCCTCCGCTAGCCTCAATTGCTAGGGCATAAGAACGAACGAACTCTCTGGGATCTTCATCTCCGGCATACTTACAGAGCTTCGAAGTTTTAAACTTTGGATCAAAGCGAACCTTCTGCAGCTCAGGATGCAGCGGAGATTCATTATCGAAGGAGGCGTTCTCTGGGGCTTCGGGATAATCAAGATCGTCGTCTTCGGGCACTTCTGGGATAGTTGGGATGGCTTGAGAACGAAGCCTGTTCGCAGCTTCTTGTCGCCACCTCGCTACCTCAGCTTGAAGGTTGGCCATTTGAGTGGCCATATCTCCAAGATTATCTTCATCTCCTCCGGAAGGATCTTCCGGGTCTTGAGAGCTAGTAGGATCAGTTCGAATTGGGATGGAAGGTGGAGGAGGAACTCTGGGTGGTCGAAGTATGGAAGGGGTTGGCGGAGAAGCTTCGTATGTTCGAGGGATAGAAGCCCCTTCCGGAATTTGCGGAGGGAATGTCGAAGGGCCTCCGACTTCAACCGTGTCGAATGGTATCTCTCCGGAGATCCGAGAAGACCTCCGAACAGGATTGCGGGGTGCGCTCCGCTTAGGAGGCATGATGTAAGAAGGTAGAGAACGAAGTTTTTCGGACTAGGTTCCCCACGGACGGCGCCAACTGTTGGCGTAAACGATTACGCTAACAGGTTTCTGTAGAATGGAAACTAACAAACGAAGTGTTTTCGAAGAGAACTGTTCTAAGCCTCCGAAAGGATAATAACTTAGAATAGTTCGAATGTGTGTATTGAATAACTTGTATTCGGTCCCCATTACAGGGTGAAATGGGGGGTATTTATAGGCCCAAATATTAAGGAAAAGACCTATTTACCCCTCTATTACAACCGACATAGTGGAAACTATTCGGCTCCCTTAATAGGGCTAAAATGGTAAAAGACTAATCTAATGAGAAAGAAGATAAGTCTTCCATCTTAGCTGGCAGAAAAGATCTTGAAAAGCCTTAGTTCGAAGATGTACTCCGAACCAACGCCTATCTTCGTACTTCGAACTTGACTCCGGGTATCTTCGAAGATGAACGTCTGGGAACCTTCGAATCTGCTATCAGCCTTTATGTTGTTTTGGCAATAACCCCGAAGATGAGATATTTTCCCCCAACAATAGGCATTATTCAGCCCTGTGAATAGACTACTTTACCCCTAGGGTTTACACTGGTTTTTTCTCATTAGAACAGGGGGTACAGTTGGTAGTCTACTTTATTTGGAGGCTTCTTTTATCAGCTTCGTAGAGGAGACAACATCAGCTTTTGCAGAGCTGACACAGTTAGATGCCTTGCCTCATTGCTGAGGACTTTGTCTGCCAAACTCCGAAGTCACTCCTTTCGGAGTACCCTTCGAAGTGCCTCGCATTCGAGGACTTCGTCTCGGAGTTCCTTCAGCCAGAGCCACACTTTGCACTCTCTGTCTTCGCCTGGCGCACCTTGACCCGAGGACCGACCTCGAACCCACACAGCCTTCATGACCGAGCTCCCCACTCGCCTGGCATCAAGCCTCCCACTTGACCCAGGTTTACTTGCTGCGAACTGTTTGTCGTCTTCGAAGTCACCTGCGCACCACAGACAAATAGACAAGTGTATCCAGTACCCCGGAGACCTCTCTGGGTAAACAACCTTCGGCCCATACTCTGGTGTACCGCCCAAACTACCGAACCCTTCGGTACGACCCAGTCATCGTGTACTGTTGGACCCCTTCGACAGTCACACTCTGCTGCAACATCTGCAGCAAACAGACCCACCGAACCCTTCGGTGAAACCACCTCCGAACCCCTTCGGAGGGACCCCTTCGAATCAGAGGATAAAATCTGTCAATCACTCATCACAGATTCCGAAGCCAACCCTTGGTTTCTCAATCTCCCCCTTGACGAGTGCATTGACAACCAACTTTAAGTTCAAGAAAATTTGAAAACTTTCAGCACACAAGTGACCATAAAAACTCAGAAACGAGCCAAATCATGTCACTTGACAAAAGAATTTTCCTCCCCCTTTTTCAAAAGAGTAAAAGCCCCTTCGGCAAATCTTCCCTTTGCAATATAAAAACTCCCCCTGAGATATTTTCCAACTTGCTACAAAGAACTCAAAAATTTCTCCCCCTTTGGCAATGCAAGCATCAACACTACAACAAAACAAAAGATTTTCGTCGGCCAATATAACTTCCGTCGGCTTTTGGGCAAGCCGACGGAAGTTAAATAACTTCCGTCGGCCTCTGGAGGCCGACGGAAGTTAACTTAACTTCCGTCGGCTTTAATGCTGGCCGACGGAAGTTAGCGGGGATTTTTCCTCGGCCGCTCGGATCCCCCTAACTTCCGTCGGCCAGAATTAAAGCCGACGGAAGTTAGCTAACTTCCGTCGGCTTTAATGTTGGCCGACGGAAGTTAGCTAACTTCCGTCGGCTTTAATGTTGGCCGACGGAAGTTAGGGGGCTTTTCCCCCAACCGCGCGCGCGTACAGGGAGCCCTAACTCCCTGTACACGCGCGCACTCCCGCCCGTTCCCCGCCGCCGCTCCTGCGCCCGCCGCCTCCTGCGCCTGCCGCCGCCGCTTCGCCGCCTCGGCCGCCGCCCGCCCGCCGCCGCCGCTTCGCCGCCCGGCCGCCGCCCGCCCGCCCGCCCTCGCCCGCCCGGCCGCCCGCCCGGCCGCCAATCCGCCTGCCCGGCCGCCGCCCGCCCGGCCGCCGTCCGCCCGGCCGCCCGGCCGCCGCCTCGGCCGCCCGCCCTGTCCTGCCTGCCTGGTTTTGACACCCAATTCATCGCCATTCCTGCCATCCTACGAGGTATCAGTTTATCACCACCATCTAAAGCTCGTGTTGTCATAGACATGGGGGAAATTCTTCTTGTGTGTTGATATTTTGTGTAAAGGTCAACTGGATTTGGCGTTCTAGGTTGTTGTTGTTTTGCGCTTAACTGTTTAAAAGCCCAAGTAGAGAAGGGTTTCTACATTATGTAGTAGCGACGGAAGGCAATGACGCTGAGCCGGTCATAATAATAGATATCTTCCAATGACTGATCGCTCTCTACATTATGAGGCTGTTTCGGTTCAGCTTTAAAATATAGTTTGTATATGGTACCATAAAATGGTTTATATATTTTTTGTCTAAAATTGTTTAGTTAAATATCTTTATTAAAGAAATCTAGAACTATCCTAAACAGTGCCTATGTTTCAAACGACATTGATCGGCTTTTGCTTATATATGCTTTTAACTCATTTAACTATTTCATTTGTTTGCGTTGTAACTCCAGTCATTCATCATCCTTAATTAGAGTATCACTTATCAGAATGACATTGATCATCATCTGATTTTCTGACATGTGATATTCTTTTTTCATATGCAATATATGTTTGTGATATTATGTATAAATTATGCATGATTTCATTGGGTGATTAGTATTACATATATACTTTATTATATATATTTCTTTTCGTATGCAATTTTTTATTTGACAACAACGTAGATAGTGTAACGAAACCTATGCGTCACCCGTTTCGGACCAACATGGGCAGAAAGTTAGCTGGTTTCGGCCACGTGGGCAGAAAGGCTAACTTCCGTCGGCTTCGGCCCTAGCCGACGGAAGTTAGCTGCCCCTAACTTCCGTCGGCCAGTATGGCCGACGGAAGTTAGTGCCCCTCTGGTGACGTGGCAGTGTTCGGCGCTAACTTCCGTCGGCCACGTCAAGCCGACGGAAGTTAGCTAACTTCCATCGGCGGCCGACGGAAGTTAGCTAACTTCCGTCGCCGCGCTTCCGTCGGCCAAAGGCCGACGGAAGATAGCGTTTTGCCGACGGAAGTTGGCTTCTTCCGTCGGGAAAGGGCTAACTTCCGTCGGCTTTGGCCGACGGAAGTTGCCTGTTTTGTTGTAGTGCAAGGAGCATTTAAAAAGATGCAAAGCTTCGAAATGGGCAGAATTGCAAAGACATATAAAGCAACAATATGCCAACTTTAATACCGATTTTCATGTGCTCAGCTCAATTTAACATTCTCTAAAAACATGATGACAGCATGTGATTTTATCATTTTGAAATAAAAGCATCACCACTCAATCAAGGTAACTAGACAAGTAAAAGCAAGGACTGCGCAGAGCTAGTCAATTTCTACTCTAGACAGACAAGTCTAGTTCAAGTGGAGCATTGAAAGCAAACTTGATGGACAATGAATATGTTGTTCTTTTCATAATGTCAGGTGTTATTTGTTTGTCTACCTTATACTTTCCAATCAAGCCAAGGCTAGGCATGAAAGCCATCAGAAGCTTAAGGCAGTGATTTTGGCATACATTACACTATCCTAGTTCAGACCAATGTGCAATGGTAAGCAGTCTAGAATAGAGTAGTGCGACAAACAAACCCACCTGGATATTTTTGCTTGTAGCATGCAAATCATGGATTTTTTGATTTTTAATTAAGTGTACAAATTGTTTTAGCACTTGATGAATATCCATGAGTAAGTAATACAATTTTTCAAGTTGCAATGCTTAGCATCTAGAGAAAAAGAGTCTTGCTATCAAGCAGATAAAAGATAGCTAAAGTAGTCCGGCCAAAACATGCTAGATTCAAGACTAAGCAGTGAGCATGATTTGATTTTGGAAAGAAAAATCATGAACAAAATGTTTCAGACATATTAAATAGAGCTAAGCTGACATGATTACATGAATTAAAATCATGCATATAAGTGCAAAAGATGTAAATGCAATTTCACACACAATGAGCATATGCAAGACCGTCAAAAATTGCTCCCCCTCACAAAATGCCGTAAGGGTGCCAAACACCAAGTTCCCCACGCAAGTAGGCAAACCGAGAAGCATCGAGGAGTTTTGTGAAAATGTCGGCTAGCTGGTGTTGGGTATCAACATATTGAAGTTCGATATCACCCTTCTCATTATGATCTCTGAGAAAATGATATCGCACATCAATGTGTTTGGTTTGGGAATGCTGAACCGGGTTGTTTGCAATACAAATAGCACTAGTGTTATCATAGAAAAGTGGAACACTCTTATAATCTAACCCAAAATCCCACAAAATGGAAACCATCCACAAAATCTGAGAGCAACAGCTAGTTGCAGCAACATATTCGGCCTCAGCCGTCGATTGTGCAACACTAGACTGTTTGCGGGAAGACCAGCAAACCAGTGAAGTACCCAGAAAATGACAAGTACCGGAGATACTTTTCCTATCAATCCTACACCCAGCAAAATCCGCATCGGAATAACCTCGAAGACACAAAGAGGAAGACGTAGAATACCAAATGCCAAATTCGAGGGTATTCTTGAGATACCTGATAATGTGCTTTACCTCTTGGCGGTGTGAAGCTCGTGGCGAAGCCTCAAAACGAGTGCACAGACACACTGCGAAGTGTATGTCCGGCCTCGTAGCAGTCAAGTAGAGGAGGGAGCCTATCATGCTTCGGAACTCCTTCTGACCTACGGCTTCTCAATCCTCAGCAGGATCCAATGCTATAGATATAGCCATTGGAGTGGTGAGGGGCTTCACATCAGCCACGTCGAACTTCTTGAGAAGGTCCTTGGTGTACTTTGTCTGGTGGACAAAAGTACCTTGTTTGCTTTACTTGATTTGCAAACCAACAAAGAAGGTGAGTTCGCCCATCATGGACATCTCGAACTCCCTGCTCATGGCATCTGCGAACTCGGCAACTAAAGCGCGAGAAGAGCCACCAAAGATGATATCATCCACATAAATCTGGACTAGGAGGAAATCTTTGCCATGCTTGAGAGTAAACAGGGTTTTATCAACAGATCCCATCAAGTATCCCTGCTCAAGCAGAAAAGATTTAAGTCTATCATACCAAGCACGAGGGGCCTGCTTGAGTCCATAAAGAGCCTTATGAAGTTTAAGGACTTTATGTGGGTATTTGAGGTTTTCAAAGCCAGGTGGTTGTTTTACATAAACATCTTCGCCTATGAAGCCATTTAGAAATGCACTTTTGACATCCATTTGATAGAGTTTGAATCCCCGGGATGTCGCAAAGGCAAGTAAAATCCTAATGGCCTCAAGACGAGCAACAGGTGCAAAAGTTTCAGTAAAATCAATCCCTTCTAATTGAAAATAACCCTGAGCTACAAGTCTAGCCTTGTTTCTAACTACAGTCTCATCTTCCCCTTGTTTGTTTTTGAAAATCCATTTTGTTCCAATGAAATGAACATTTGGTGGAGGATCAACTAAAGTCCAGACTTGGTTTCTCTCAAAATTTTCATGTTCTTCATGCATGACATTGATCAAACTAGAATCAAAAAGTGCATGACTAACATCTAAGGGCTCGAAAGAAACAACAAAAGCGGAATCAATGAAATGAGCATGAGAACGTGTTACCCTTTGATCAAGCTCACCAATGATCTGCTCGGGAGGATGCATCCTTTGAACATGATGTGGAGCCTCGCGGCGGGATGCAGTCCCCCCCTCAACTTGTGCGTTGGAGTGGTCCAAGATGACCGATGTCGAGATAGTTGCTTTGGGACCTTGTGCCGATGTAGTCGAAGCGGGGTTGGCTTCGTGGGTCGATGTCGAGGGTAGTAGGGGTTCATCCTCGAAATCTCCGGGATCTTCTACTTCGAAGATGGTCTACTCCATGTCGTGCTCATTTGCCTGTTCAAAGGTAGAACTAACAATGGGGGTTGATTCATCAAAAGTCACATCACATGACTCGATGACATTGTTAGTTTCCAAATTATAAACACGATAAGAATGACCATGTGTAGTGTAACACAAAAAGATCCCGTCAGAAGAGCGCGACTCAAATTTATCCAAATTTCCACGTTTTAGGATAAAGCAATGACAACCAAAGACTCTAAGATGAGTAACTTTGGGCTGTCTCCCAAAACGTAGCTCATAAGATGTCAAGTTCAAAATTGAGCGCAAGAAGATTCAGTTTGAAATGTAACATGCAGTATTCATGGCCTCAGCCTAGAATTTTCTAGGAGTCCTGTGCTCATCGAGCATCGTCCTAGCCATCTCAACCAAAGTGCGGTTCTTCCTCTCAACAACATCGTTCTGTTGAGGAACCTGCGGAGCAGAGAGTTGATGTTCTATGCCATGCTCCATGCAAAAGTCAACAAAGAGACTATTCTTGAACTCAGTGCCATTATCACTTCGAATGAATTTCAATGCACCAGGGAGTTCAGTGAAAAGTCTCAAAGCCAAGCTCCGAAAGTGTGAATACACTTCATCCTTTCTAGCAAGAAAGAAGACCCAAGAGTAGCGAGAGAAATCGTCGACAATGACTAACACATACCACTTGCCGCCTAAAGAACTAACCCGAGAAGGACCTACAGTGTCCATGTGGAGAAGTTCTCCACATTGTTCAGTCATTACTGTGGTTACTGGCGAATGTGAAGCGGCAATCATTTTTCCATGTCGACAAGGAGCGCAAACTAAATTCTTCTCAAACTTGAGCTTGGGTAATCCTCGGATCAGACCTTGGGCACTCAGACGAGCGAGCAACTCAAAGCTCATATGACCTAGTCTCCTATGCCACTTCCAAAGCACAGAAGTAGAATGTGCAACAAGACAGTGAGAAGAACCATATGACTAAGAAAAATCAGCTCCAAAAACTCTCCCAACTCTAAAGATCTTACAAACCACAACGCCATCAGAATTGAGTACTTGTGAAGTATCGTGATGGAATCGCACTTCGAAGCTCTCATCAAGCAATTGAGATACAGAAAGCAAATTGTATCCCAAGTTTTCAACCAAAGCAACATCTTTGAGAGTGAAATTTGAGTTGATTCTTACCACACCTTTACCTTTCACTCTACTCCTTCGATTGTTGCCGAAGGTGATATGTTCCTTTTGCTTGGTTGTGGTGAGGCTAGAGAACCATCCTGCATCTCCGGTCATGTGGCGTGAACAACCAGAGTCCATGATCCACGTGCCCTCCAAGCCTCGGTCCGGCGCCTCAGATGAGTCAAGCTCATCGCCACTGTGATCGCTGTCGGCCATGAAGCAAAAGCTGGTGAAATCTCGTCCCTTCTTGTCCTTCTTCTCCTCCTTCCTTGGAGACTCCTCCTCCTCAAAGCCTGACTCCTCAGTTGAGGAAGTGTCGATGTCGCTGAGAGCAGCAACAAATGCTCTGGAAGTGGCTTTGGCTACCCTCTTTGCCACCTTGCCGCGCTTGCCCTTCACAAAGGGTTTCCTCTCCTTCTTGTGGTATTTGGGGCGCTCACTCTCATCTCTCTTATTGATTTTAGGGCAATTGGCCTTGATGTGAGAAGTGTCGCCACACTCAAAACAACCACTAAAACCACTTCTCCTCTGCTCCCGTCTCTCATGGTGAAAATGGGTGAACCTTCTAGCAATGAGAGCAAGCTCCTCATCATCCAGAGTATCCACCTGCTCCTTAGTGACGGAGACCAGGGAGGACAAAGCAAAACCATCTACATGAACACAAGTGCCAGATGTGCTTGGTTCTGTAGTGGTGCCACCGCTAGTGCTAGAAACCAATGCCAATGGCTGTGGCAAGGAGTTCCTATGCACTGCAAGAGATGCCTTGGCAATCTCTGTGGACTTCAGCTTGCTGAAGAGCTCATCACAGGTCAATGTGTCATAACCTGCGGACTCCTCAATGTTGGATATCTTCACTTCTCATATGCTACGATCAAGAGCATAGAGAAGCTTGATAGCACTATCATGATCATTGTAAGCAAGTGTCCCATTGGACCGCAAGTTACTCACTATTGCATCAAAGCGAGAAAACATGGCATCTATAGATTCACCAGGTGCCTGCACAAACAGCTGATACTGTTGATTGTATGTGCTTTGGCGCTTGGCCTTAATCTGTGTAGAGCCCTCATGAAAAATAGTGAGTGTAGTCCAAATTTCACTAGCTGTCCCAAGGTGTTGCACCCTATCAAACTCACTTCTACTCAAACCAATGAACAATATATTTCTAGCCTTGGAGTTGGCATTATACTGATCCTTCTCTGTTTGAGAGGTGCGAGTTTCAGGGATGGAGTATTGTGAGTCCACAATCTCCCAAATTGCATTTCCTTGGCTTAGCAAGTAAGCCTCCATGTGCACCTTCTAGTATGCAAAATAAGTCCCATCGAACAGAGGTATTTTACTAACTTTGTCCATGTCGCCAACAAATCACAAAACCAGTTAAGGTCAACTGGTGATCTTTAACCCACTCTGATACCAATTGTTGGACCGAAAGCGATCAGAGGGGGGTGAATGGGAGCTTTTAAAAATTTAGGCTAAAAATAGCCTTCTGTTTTAGTTCTGTCTTCTGCGGAACAAGCTTCGAACACACCCTTTGAAGTTCTGGTTCGGAGGTATTTCATAGCTCTGAAATCAGGCTTTGCAAGGAGCAAAAGCTCGAAGCCAAGAAGACTTCGCTCCACCCACAACCCAAAAAAATTCAGCTCTGCTAAGTCAGTGCAGGCTCCGCACACAGGGTGCCTTCGAGCAGGCTTCACACTTCACCCTTCACAAGAGCGGACTTCCCTCTGAGGACTTCAATCAGCTCTGCTAAGTCAATGCAGGCTCAGCACACTATGTGCCTTCGAGCAGGCTTCGCACTTCACCCTTCGCAAGAGCAGACTTCCCTCTGCAGACTTCGACCAAATACTCAGCAAGAGCAACTGGTGCTGGGCTTCGTACTTCGAAGGTCTAAACGCACACTGAACACACTTCGTCGAGGGCTTCTACAAGGGAAGAAAACGGGCTTTGATTTAGCACAGAGACAGTTTTTTGCTAGTAATCAAAGAGGTCTAGCCTCTAGTTTACACAGAGCGAACAAACACCGGAAAACACACCTCACCTAGACAGACTTCTCACACACTTCTCCAGAAAAACTCACAAGAAGATGGTTCACAGAGAAATCAAAGCATGCAGTGAAGTATGCATACAAGTTCAAGCAGTAAATGAAAACAGAATCAAAACTTCATTGCATGAACAGGGCACACAAAATGAACTCACAGGATGAATACAAAAAGTGCGGAGGTTAGCATAGGAGTTCTACAATGGCTTCTCAAAGTGTTGATGTGACCTAGCCAGCCTCCACTATTTATAGGCACTATTCAGCCCTGTGAATAGACTACTTTACCCCTAGGGTTTACACCGGTTTTGTCTCATCAAAACAGGGGGTACAGCTGGTAGTCTACTTTATTTGGAGGCTTCTTTTGTCAGCTTTTGCAGAGGGGACAACACCAGCTTTTGCAGAGCAGACGCTGACAGCCTTTGCAGTTTTGGACTCTTCTAAAGCCCCCCTTCGCACGCGAGGGGTGCGGTAGCTTCGGTGAGAAGCCTTGACCCTGATGATCTTCGCTTCACCGAAGTCAGCCTTCGATACAGTAACGGCTTTCAGCCGAAGCCGTCAAAGCACTTGGGCCTTCGCACCAACACCTTCAGAGTGGACCACCACAGCTTCACAGCTTCTCCTAGCTCGAACTCCGTCAGTCTGTGTACCGAAGCCATGCATGGCTGAAGTACCTCAAGTCAGGATCACTCCGGAGCCTGCCTCACTCCAAAGCCTGCCTCACGGCGAGGGGGCTAGGCCCTAGATCTCGGCTGAAACGGAAAGAGGAGGGGAAGGGGATCCTAACCAAACCTACGGCGGCGACGATGGGCATCCGACGGTGGCCGACGGCGAGGGTAGATGGCGAAGTCGTTTCGGGTGGTTGGTGGCGACGATGATCTGGTGGCGCTTGGGTGCAACGGAGACGAGGCCGACGTCGGGTGGGCGACGATAGTTCCGAGGATGGTGGTGGTGTGGATGGCGGGGACTTGTGGCACCGGCGAGGGGCTGCCGGAGCCGAAGCAGGGGAAAACTTTGAAAAGGAGCGGCGGGGGCTCGGGAACGTGTGGCTAACGGCAAAGATGTGAGGCCTGGGCTGCGGTGAGCACCGGGGTACTTATAGGGGGGTCACCGACGTCTAAATGGAAGGGAACCGAGGGGTTTCCTTTTCCCCTCCGGTGAGTTTCCATGCGCACGGGTGCTTGCCATCTAAGCCGAAAACGCGTGGGGTAACCGGGGAAGGCAATCGCCGGTGGATGGTATGCTTCGGCGTGGGCTCAATTGGGTGCATGGCAATAGGCGGGGGCGGATTTGGCAGGGGCGTCGCCGGCGATGGAAAGGGGGTATCCTTTTCCATCGGGGAAGAAGGTCCCGACAAGTGGCCCCCACTTGTCGGCGGGTGAGCGTAAAAGGCAGGGCCGACAGATGGGCCCTGCCGACCAGAGAGAGGGACACGGGAGTACGGCTGACGGGTGGGGTCAGGATGACACGGGCGTGGGGAAGGGGAGAGTGGAGTGTGCCGACAGGCGGACCTCACCTGGAAGTGGCTCAGGGCTTGACTGCGCTGGGCTTGGGGAGGATTAGGGGTTGCGGCCCAATAGGATTTAAAATGCTTTTCTTAATTAAAATAATTCCAATAATTCATTTATTCGATTAAAGGTTGAATCACTATTGATAAAAATTTGTAAAACTTCCTAAAATTATTTCTTGGCCTCTAGATTCCACCATAAATTTTCCAAGTTAAGGGCTAGTTTGGGAGCCCATAATCCCGGCCCATTCCCTAGGGATGGGCCGGGATTTTGAACTAAAATCCCGGCCCATCCCCAGGGAATGGGCCGGGATTGAAAGTTCCCAAACAGGCCCTAAAATTTGAAGTATTCCCCCTTGTTTGGCCTTAATAGGGTCCTTTTAATCTTTTCTATAATTAAATAATTCCATTATATTTCTGAAAATTCACTTTATTTATTTTTAATTCTTGGGATGTTACATGATGAGGAGATCATGATCAGGAAGGGGAAAGACAAGGACGATCCGATAGGCCTCTTCTTCATGGCCTTCGGGGACAAGCCAAAGAACCGCTCGCACCACCACCGAAGATCCCGCAAGAGTTTCTGCTCAATGGCTCTTGGGGATAAGGAAGAGAAGGTCTCCCCCGACAACTCCGATGATGACGGTGATGAAAAGATATCCTCCTATGAACAAGAAGTCGTTGATTTACTTGAAGAGAACCGTCAGGAGTTGAGGTATCGGGAGAAACTGCTTAGAGGGGCTAAGAAGAGGATAGATGAGCTTGAGAGTGAGCTTGTCGTGGCCAACGGCAGAATTGAGAGTCTATCTTCTTCCCCTTGCTTGGGTGGTAGCAGTGAGTCCCCTAACTGCGAGGTGTTGTTGTGTGACCTCATGACTCTGAAGTCCAGGTACACAGAGAGGGTTCATGAGAGAGACACTATACCCACTGAGCTTGAGAGTGCTCAGCTGGAGCTGAAAGATGCTCATGCCACTGTCGTCATGCCTTGTGTTGACTGCCCATCCCACCTAGCTAGTTTAGCTGAGCTGAGAGCCAAGAGTGATGAGCAGTTGGGCGAGTTGGAGAGAGTCAGAGTTGAGCTGGAGCAGACTAGGCTAGAGCTTGAGACATTATCAGTTCCACCCACTATTTGTGAGAACTGCTTGTCTCTTAGATTGGAGTTGATCAAGCTGAAAGCTGAGAAGTCTGTCAAAGTCGATAGAGAGTGTGAGATCTGTTTGTCTCAGGTAGAGGTGCTAGCTTCCTTGAGAGAGGAGCTAGCTGATGCTCAGAATGAGAACTTTTACCTCCGTCAGATCCTGAGTTGGGTGAGTGCGAGAAAGCCACATTTCGGCATGATGATCCAACAGTTCAAGATGTAGGATGGGTTTGGGGTAGGTTACACCTATACCACGGCTGATTTTGAGAGTGCCATTAGCCGATCAGTGGAGTGGAGTAAGATGACTCCTGAACAAAGATATCCCAAGACTCACTCCACTGAGTCTTTCCAAGCTAGTCAGCCCAAGGATGGAGTGTTCCAAGAACAACATAAAGCTCCACCCATGAAGCCCATCTAGATCCCAAAGCCTAAACAACTTCACACTTCTCTTGAATCTCTACCTGGACCCTCTTGAGGAGCATCTTGAGGAGTTTTGCTTCGGGAGGAAGCGAGTTAAGAGAGCAGAGAGAGCTCGTGGTGGGCAGGAGTAGTTCTACTAGCAGGGTGGTAGACTAAGAGTCCCTCGATGCGGGGAGAGGCTAGAGGCCAGGCCACGTCATGTAGGTGGTGGTAGAGGAGACGACTTTCATGCCCGTGCTCCGGAGGGTGGTTTTCACTCCGGCAGAGCACTAGGTCGTTCTGGATATGGCTTTGGACCTCGTGGCCGAGACTTTAGGTAGAACCGAGAACCATGCTTTGAGTCGTGTTTTGCTCCGGACTCTTATGATTCTTTCTGCTTTCCTTCTTTTGAGAAGATGGCTTGAAACTGGTTTAGCTCTTTTTCTAAACCTGGTGCCGGACCTTTTGCTCCCCCTTAAGTCCACTGATCGTGCAGGATCGAGCACTCGAGGATGTGTGGATCATGGATTTAGGATGCTCTCACCACATGACAGGACATCGCAGATGGTTCTCCAGCCTCACTTCCCCAAGCTCCAAGGAGTACATCACTTTCGGGAACAGTGGTCAAGGGAAGATACAAGGCATTGGCTCAATTCGCATCTCTGATCATTTCTCTTTGAAGAATGTTGCTTTGGTTGGAAACTTGAATTTCAATTTGATTTCTGTTTCGCAACTTCTTGAGGATGGTTTGGAGGTTCGATTTAAGAAGGGCAGGTCTTCTGTTGTTGATTCTAGAGGGTCTTTGGTTTGCCAGATCTTACACTTCGGTAAGGTTTTTCAGATTGATTTCTCTAGTTCTTTTGGCCCTTCTTGCTGTTTGATTGCTAGATCCTCCTCTAAGCTCTAGAAGTGGCATAGGAGGTTAAGCCATTTGAGTTTTGATCTACTAGTCAGATTGAGCTCTATGGACCTTATCCGAGGATTGCCCAAGCTTAAGATGGAGAAGGATCTAGTTTGCCATCCCTGTCGTCACAGGAAAATGGTTGCCGCTTCTCACGCACCTCTAACTCAGGTGATGACTTCGTACCCGGGAGAGCTGTTACACATGGATATTGTTGGTCCAGCTCGGGTATGCTCAGTCGGTGGGAAGTGGTACGCGCTTGTGATAGTTGATGATTTTTCTCGATTATCGTGGGTTTTCTTTTTGGAATCTAAGGATGAGACTTTTCAGTTTCTTCATGACCTAATTTTGAAGCTGAAGAACAAGAACAATGGTCGGATGCGAGCAATTTGCTCTAACAATGGCTCTGAGTTTAAGAACTCTTAGTTCGTCATCTTCTGTAGTGATCAGGGTCTTGATCATCAGTTTTCTGCCCCTTACACTCCCCCACAGAACGTCATTGTGGAATGAAAAAACCACACGCTGGTCGAGATGGCCAGGACGATGCTAGATGAGCATAGGACTCCTAGGCGCTTTTGGGCTGAAGCCATGAACACGGCTTGCAATCTGGCCAACCACATTTTTCTTAGATCTTACTTAGGTAAGATTTCATATGAGTTGCGGTTTGGCAGACGGCCTAAGGTGAGTCACTTGCAAGCGTTTGGCTGCAAGTGATTTATGCTCAAGAAGGGAGGGCATTTGGACAAGTTTGAGTCTCGTTGCTGGGATGGAGTCTTTCTTGGTTATGGTTTGCATTCTCGAGGCTTCTGTGTTTGGAACCTCGACTCCCAGCAACATGTCGAGGCTTGTGAGGTTTCTTTTGATGATTCTATGCCTTCACTCACTCCTTCTTTTGAGCTTTCTGGAGATGATGAGCTTGGAGAGTCCATCTTCAAGGAAGATGATGATGCTCCTGCTGTCGATGAGGGTGTGCCTTCCGCACAGCCCGCAGACCCCACACCTTCTAAGACTTCGACTGAGGACGAGGGCGGACCTCTAATCACTTTTTCCACTTCGATCGAGCACCCTCAATCAAGTCTAGAGGTGCCAGCTGCTGACTCCAGTGAGGTGACTTCTAATCACCTAGGATCCCGAGCAGTTCAGCGTGATCACCCCTCAGAGCTCATCATCGGTGATCTTACTGAGAGAACTTTGCGCTCTTCTTTTGACTCGCTTGCTGTGTTTGCTGAATCTACTTTTGTTGCCTCTTTTGAGCCCAGGGATGTTTCTGATGCTTTTTCTGATTAAAATTGGATAAACGCTATACAAGAAGAGCTTGAGAATTTTGTCCGCAATCGGGTTTGGACACTGGTTGAGCTGCCACCTGGATGTAACCCCATAGGCACAAAGTGGGTGTTCAAGAACAAGCAAGCTGAATATGGGTTGTGGTGCGCAACAAAGCTCGACTAGTTGCCCAGGGTTTTTGCCAGAAAGAGGGTATTGACTTTGAGGAGACTTTCGCCCCTGTTGTCCGTCTTGAGTCCATTCGCATTCTTTTGACATTCGCTGCTTCTAAGGGTTTTAAGCTTTTGCAAATGGATGTCAAGAGTGGTTTTCTGAATATGTACATAGAGGAGGAGGTCTATGTTAGGCAGCCCCCCATTTTTGAGAACCCTAAGTTTCCTCGACATGTTTTTAAGTTGCAGAAAGCTTTATACGATCTAAAGCAAGCCCCCAGGGCTTGGTATGACCGGTTGAAGCAGTTTTTGTTGGGGAATGGCTTTGTGATGGGTTCTGTGGACAAAACTCTTTTCTTGCTCACAGATGGCTCAGACTTCTTGATTGCTCAGATTTATATGGATGACATTATTTTTGGTGGTTCTACTAATGAGCTTGTGTCCAAGTTTTCTGTGCAGATGCACAGTGAGTTTTAGATGAGACTCATGGGTGATCTCAAGTATTTCCTAGGACTCCAGATCAAGCAGACCAAGGAAGGCATCTTCATCCACCAGAGTAAGTACACGCGGGACATGTTGAATAAATTTGACTTTGGTGGAGAGCTGGGTACATTTGGGGGCCTGGACAAGTACGAGAGCGGCGTCAAGGTCAACGAGAGAGAGTATCAAGGGATGATCAGATCGCTGCTATACTTGACGTCGACAAGGCTAGACATTCAGTTTGCCGTGGGACTGTGCGCGCGCTTCTAGTCTTCTCCACGTGTGTCTCATCGGCAGGCTGTCAAGCGCATTTTCTGGTACCTTACCTATGCGCCTGATCTAGGTCTTTATTATTTAGCATCATCATCTCTTGATTTATCTGGCTTTTCTGATGCTGATTTTGGTGGGTGCCGGTTGGATCGAAAGTCGACTTCCGGTACTTGCCAATTTCTCGGTTCTTCACTTGTTTCTTGGTCTTCTCGAAAGCAGTCTGGAGTTGCACTTTCTACCATAGACACTGAGTCTGTAGCTGCTGCTAGCTGCTGCTCACAGTTGGTTTGGATGATTTCCACGTTGCGAGATTTTGATTTGTTCTTCCCGGCCAGAGTTCCTTTTTTGTGACAATACCAGCGCGATTAGTGTAGGGAAAAACCCATGTCTCCATTCCAAAACCAAACATATCGATGTGTGCTTTCACTTTCTGAGGAATCAATATGAGAAAGGTGTCATTGACCTTGTTCATGTTGATACCCATCATCAGTTGGCTGACATTTTCACCAAACCCCTAGATCAGTCTACTTTTGAGCATTTGCGAGGGGATTTGGGAGTTGTGTATCCTTTTTAGGATTTTTTGAGTCAGTTTTCTTTCTTCCTTACTCCTTTCTTCAGACTTTTTGTGTGAGTTCATATCATGCATATTCACATATCACACTTTTAGCTTGCTTCTGTTATATGATTGATCTGCTTTACTTATTCTAGCTGGTACATGCTTTGGATTAACTATCGATGATCATGCCTTGGTTCAATTCACATGATATGTCTGATAACTGTCATATGCATGGCTTTTATGCTTTAAATTTGAAAAATGATCACCATTGCTTCTAGTTCCTCACTTAGATGCAGATATGCAACTTAGACGTCTATCTGCTTTAACATGGAAAATGTGCTATAAAAATGATAAAAAAATCAGAAAAAATGAGAAATCCATGCCTTTTTATGCTTAATTTGAAAAAATCTAGGTGGGTTTGCTTTGACGAATTGCATTGTTCTGGACTGCTTACCATAGCACTGTGGTATGAACTAGGACAGTGTAATTTATGCCAAGAACAATGTCTTAAGCTTCTGATGGTTCAGTTCTAGCCTAGGCTTGACTTGGTCGGTTAGCATAAGGTTGACATGAAAATAACCCGTAGCAAAAATGAAAAAGGAAAAGAAAAGCCTGAAAAAATTAAAAAGATAACAAGTTTGTTGAAGCACTTTGTTCTGGACAATGCTTATCTTGGTAGATATCAGCTAGCTTTTGCATCTCATGATTTACCTTGCTTGTCGACTAGAAAATGTGGTGATGCTTTTTCTTTGCAAAAATTGAAAATGCATTCTAATGACTTTCTTTAGATATCATCTGTTGCACAGATCATGCCATGTGTCTTAGACAGTATGTATTTTACTATGCCTGCTAGATGTTGTAATTGCAGTCAATCATATCTAAGAAGCATGCTTTTTACACTCCACCTGCACCCTAGTTGCATTTATTGCATATTTTGATTGGGAGCTGCATTTCAGGGGGAGTTTGAGTTTGTGTCTCTTTAGAGTGCAGTTAGTCTCACTTGATGAGTCCAATTGTCAACAAGGGGGAGAAATTTTGGGTTACTCGATCTTTTAGAAGAGTTTAGGGGGCGTTTTGGCTTTCTTGGGGACTTTGTTTCAGGGGGAGTTTTAGTCTCTTTTGCCTTACTCTTTGGTTTTCCTTGTTGATAATTCTGAGATCACACTCATTTTGAGTCTTTTATTTTTGGTTAACCATAATGACCGTATTTCCTGCTTCTGTTCGGCTTTTGTTCATTAGGGTTAAACTTTTATTTTATTTTCTTCTTTCTGTCTTATTGTGTTTTGTTTTCATGTTTCCACGTGTTTTGCAGGTTCTAAAGAGCTGATGAAGAGAGTGTTGACAATGCACTCATCAAGAAGGAGATTGAGGAGCCATGATGAATGTTGGGGGAATATATTTCCCTTGAACAGGGGCCAAATGACGTCAGCCTCCGACAGCCTTCGGCTCAGAGCCCAGCACTGTCGGAGCCTGTTTTCTCTCTAAGTGTTGTTTTCAGGTCCCAAGGTGCCTTTCGGAGCCTGGGGCTACGGAGCCCTCAGATCGGGGGGGTCTGGCCCGGAGCCCCCAGTTCGGGCCCACCCTTCGGGCAAAGGGTGCCGGAGGCCACCCTCCAGGCGCAGGCTGCCGGAGGCCCCCCTCCGGGCGAAGGCTGCCGGAGGCCCCCCTCCAGGTGAAGGCTGCCGGAGGCCCCCCTCCGGGCGAAGGCTGCCGGAGGCCCCCCTCCGGGCGAAGGCTGCCGGAGGCCACCCTCCGGGCGCAGGATGCCAGGGGCCGCCCTCCGGGATCCCAGTTCGAGGCTGGTTAAAGCCTGGCGCAGTCTGACACGCCTGTAAAGCTGCAAAGTACCTTTGTACCGTAGCTAGCACTTTTCCCCTCTCTGCCCCTGTAAGCCTAGGGCTCATGAGGGGCATCCCGGTCTTTTCCTTTGGCCTGTGCGCCTATAAAAGCAGGGCCAAGCCCTTGTAACAGGGACACACGCTCTAGGGGGCCAAGAGACCCTGGAATTATTACTCCATACTAGGGCATACCATGCTAAATCCACCACAACTGGACGTAGCGTTATTATCTCCCCGGAGAGGCCCGATCCAGTATATACCTTTTTCTCCCTCTGTTAGAGCCCTTCGAGGCTCATTCTCCACATCACACTCCACCACACAAAAACCTGCTGGAACTAACGCAATTGTTCCAACAGTTGGCGTCGTCCGTGGGGACCTTAGTCCTAGAAGTTAAGTCCTCTACCACTGTCTGCAACTCGAAGTATGCCTGAGGGGGGAGCTTCGAAGCTTTTCTTACCCTCCGGCAAGGGGCTTCGGGTGCAGCTCGAAGGCCATCTTCGCCTTCCTCCATCCTTCACATACCAGAGCTCACCCTCCAGCAAGGGGCTCCGCTCCACATGTCGGAGGCCGCCGAAGCCCTAGGGGCTACGAGGTCAACCTTCAGCCACTTTGCGAGGTACGTCCGCTATCCGAAGTACCACTTCGGCCTACCACTTCGCAATCATTTTGGTATTTATTCGAAGCCCTGCTTCGACTTTGATGTTCGAAGCCCTGCTTCGCCTTGAAATTCGAAGCCCTGCTTCGCCTTTAAAGCAATTTCTGCCCCGTCTTATTGAAAAAACCCGAAGCCTTGCTTCACCTTATTTAAAAACCCGAAGGCTTGCTTCGCCTTATTTAAAAATCCGAAGCCTCGCTTCGCCTTAAAAATCCGGAGCACTCCTCCGAAGGCTACACAGCGCCCCCGGGCCCCTAGCAGTAACAGGGACTCCGGGCCATGGCCCGACGCATCCAGGGATTCCGGGTTCCGTACCCGAAGCATCCAATGGATTCCGTGTTCCGTACCCGAAGCATCCCAGGGATTCCGGGTCCCGTACCCAAAGCATCCCAGGGTCGAAGGTGACCCAGGGTCGAAGGTGGCCCAGAGTCGAAGGTGGCTCACATTATCACAGGTTCGGTGAATCCACACCAAATATCCTTTTCACTACAGTATCAAGCTCCGAAGCCTTGCTTCATTATCCAAACACGCTCTGAAGCCTTGCTTCGCGTATCGATATAATATGCGCCTAAGCGTCTCGAAGTCATACTTCGCTAAAATCTAAGTGCGATTCAGAGCCTCGCTCACGCACAACATCCAAATCCCAGCATGCCGAAGCATGCTTTGCTCAATTTGGTTATGCGAAAGCCTTGCTTCGCACCAAATTAAAGCAGTCGGAGCCCAAAAGAGGCCTTCGCTCAAATGAAATTTCATGCGTCGAAGCCGCCGAAAGGCGCACCCTTCGCATCTTTTATTTTTTGCTCGCACCAGCAACGGCTAAGTCCCTAGCTGCCATGAGCAAGGGGGGAAGCATGTATGCGAGGTGTGCGAATGTAATACGCAGTACGAGCGTGACAAGCTAAAACGTTCGAAGCCAAACAATGCAAAGCATACAAACGAAGTATGCAAATATAATAAACTCCATTCATTGAATGACAATTGAGAAGTGTGTTACAAATATACTTCGAGAGCAAACTACGTATAGTCTGTATCTAAGCCTAAGAAAAATCGAGTGCGAGGCCCCAACCCTCGCTTGCCTCTTTTCGGCCAGGGCCCCCTCGGCTAGACGTTGCCTCGTCGGAGCCCGCTCTCCCTCGACCGGCCCGTCCAAGCTCCGAAGCCCGCAGGCTTCGTCTTCCACCTTGCATGTCGCTCCAAGTTAGCGAAGCAGGCGGTGCCGTATCAAAGGCAGAAAAGTCTAGGGCTTCATCGCCCGCTAAGGCCGTTCGCGAAGGCAAAAACAAAGGGCTCTGAAGGGACTCCGTCTTCACAGCAGCTAGTAAATCCTGAGCTACTTCGGAGATGGCTTCGCCGCTAGGCCCCCTCGGAAGCTTAAACCGAGGAGGGCCTTCGGACCTAGCTACTTCGAGGATCGCCCACAGCTGTTGAAGCTCTTCGAAGTCCTCGAGGACTTCGAGGTCTACGCTCGGAGGCTGAGCCTGGGCAGGTATAAAAAACCCCCGCACTCATATTAATAAGTTGATAGAGTTTTTACAAGCCTGCAGCTAAGTATTACAAAAGGCCTAAGGAGATCTACACCTTCGGAGGCGGAGGTGTCAAAGTCGAAGGCTGATCAAGCGCAGCAGGCGCTTTGGATCGGCGGTGTCGAAGGGCCTTCTGGAGGTTGAGGACTGCTTCGCAGCCTTGCTCCTTCCAGGGTTCCTACAGCCGCCGCCAGGCTCCGCGAACTTCGGCCGGAGGCGTCACCATGTGCGGACCCCCGAAGGCCACTGGGGTCACGGAGGTTGCCGCCCGAAGGTGGTCACACCCCACTTCATGGAGCATCTGCAATACCCCTTGGCCCGCGACTCGACCGGCCATAAGGGCGAAGCCCGTCAGCGCTTCCTCCGCTATCGAAGCCGCAGTCTTCAAGAAGTCGACGCGGTCCCCAATCGGGTCCTGATCGCCAAAGTCCGGAGCCCGGCACTCGGTCCCTATTTTCTCAAGGACCTCGGTCAGGCTATGGGTAGCTTCGCCAAGATTGGCCACGACGAAGTCTTCAAGACCCCGAGCCCATTGACGTAGCAAAGAATTCTCCTTCGCCTGCCGAGCTTCGGCGTCCTTCGAAGCCTGGAGCCGAGCCATCTCCGAGGCCAAGGCTTCCTTAGCCTTGTCGACGTCAGCCTTCGCCTCAGTAGCCAAAGCCTCGGCTCGCCTCCGCTTCTCGGCTTCCTCCGAGACTTCACGGCGAAGGGCCTCCTTCTCCTCTGCGAGGCGCTCCATCCGCCTGTCTGCAGAAGTCGAAGCCGCTGCATTCAGTGCGAAGGCCTACAGAAATTCAAGAAATCATAAGTACTAACGAAAGGCTAGCATATAGTTCGAAGTTCCAAGGGGCTTCGCTCACCCGTATAAGGACTTCGTTCGAGCTGACGAAGAGATCCGTGGGGTCCAGGTGGCTAAGTTGGGCCACCAAGTCCCCCCCTCCGCAGAAGCACAAGCCTCGCAGAAACCGTGGATTGCCGCCGCCATCACGCCCTCCCTCGGCTTGAAAGGGTGAACCACCACCACGGTCGCCTCCGCGAGCTTCGGCGAGGCGGGGCTCAAGCCCACCACGTCGACACCTTCTTCACTTCGAGGGACATCGCGGCCTCCGCTGCCTTCGTCGTCGGACGAAGTACTCTCGGACTCCGAATCGCTGCCGCTGCCGCTGCTGCTGCCGCTGCTGCTCGAAGCTTCCGTGGGCTTCGCGTCGGTGGGCTTCGGTCCACCTTCGCCTACCGGCTTCGCCACGGCAGGCCTCGCATCATCTTCATCCTCTGCAGGGAACCAAGTCAAGATCCGCATATTGAAGCAAAGCATGCAAAAAGGGGTTTACCATCGTCGGAGATTCCTTGGAAGGAAGATGGGGCTAAGTGTGCCCTCCAGCTCCTTCGCTGCGAAGCTGGCGCATCCACCTCCGCACCCGAAGTTGGTTCCACCAGGGCATCCGTGGCCTCCTTGGCGGCCGAAGTATGCGCGTCGGCCTCCACCGCCGAAGGCTTCGCCGCCAGGGGCTTCGCCGCCTTCTTGGAGGCCGGAGTAGTTGCGGGGTCCGCCGCAACCTCCCCCGGGCTAGAGACTTCAGCCGCAGAGACCTCCAGCCGAGGCCCCGGAGCATCTGGTTCGTCCTCATCCCCCCTCTTCCTCTTGGCTCCGGCCGACGAGGTAGTCAGGTGGGCGAAGTCCGGCAGAGCAGGGAGCCCTCTGAGGTCAAGCGCGGTCCATACTCTGTTCCAGCGCTCCCAGGACCCCACCAGCGCGAGGCGCTGGGTCTGCTCCTCGGGGGTCGGAGTCCCGACGACTCGATCCGCCGCCGCGATGGCCTCCTCCGGGGTCCTCACTTCAAGGTCGGCTTCATGGAAGATCTAAGTCAGAAATGAAGATCTACAAAGCATAAAAGGCGAAGGATTGCGAAGCCTTACAGAAGCGGTCGAAGGCCAACTCACTAAGTTCCCCTCGACCCGAAGCCTGGAAGATCCCTTCCGGCCAGGAGCGCGCGAGGGGGCTGAGCTGGAGGGTGATGAACTCCTCCGCAAGATCCCTCATACTCATCTTCGCCGCCACTCTCCGGAGCAGCAAGATCCTCGAGCGAAGGATGTAGGACCGAAAGTAGCGACCAGAGGGGGGGTGAATGGGTGCCTAAAAAATTCTTTCGAATCAATGGCCTGCTCCCAACACCCAACGCACCTCGACAAACAAAAACCTCAAAAGCAAACAGATAGCAGGTACTTAAAATGATCTAGCCTAAAAACGACCGGTGTCCTAATCGAAAAGACACCAACATAGTGCTTAAAGGCAGACCAAGTTAACTCATGGGTAAAAAGACAGTTCTACAAATGATTCATCAAAGTTATTGATAATCCTTCAGGCATGTCTAGAGCACTGGTACTTCATCAGTTTCATGTTACCAAATTCATCATTATCAAAGCGTTTAACCCAACAGGCAAAGGTATCCTGATTACGTGATGTACCAAGGATTAAGTTTATGCACAAAATAAAATCACATAATATGAGATTAACGCATAAAGTTTTTCCTGTAAATAAAAAGGAATCAACCAAAACCACAAACTAATCAACATTTTAGTGTGTGCTTGGCTCTACGATTTTTATACCGAGATGAAATAATCACGCGATTACTTGGAAGCAAACTATAACCTCAGCGTCATGCATACAGTAACTTGTGTGAGTAGTGATTTGCAGGCAGCCTGCACCATAACATGCAAGACTATTCAAAGATTTTCCATAGTACTAATCAAATAGCAAACCAGTGCGGCAGCTTCTAATAGAACAAGTTTTCTATGCAAAAACAGTACAGCATGTGCATGAGTATTCTCAGTAACGCCAGATTTAGCACAAACACAAGAGATCAAGATTAATCGGCTTTTAACATCAGAGTAAAGAACACAGCAAAAACTTGCCTCGATCTATGTGCCTGGAAGTTGCGTGTTGCGGCTTCTGTTCTTGGATTCCGTCTCCACGCGTCCGTGTGTTGTGTGCCTCATCAGCCGAGAGAAGACACGAAGCAGCGGCTAGGCTCTACGCCGCTAGCTAGCTACGTAGCACGCGCACGTTGTAGCTGCCCAAGAAAAAAACGCCGGCGGCCGGTGGTTTTGCAGGAAGGAAAAGGAAGAGCCTGGCCAGCGATTGGAGAAAATAACGACGACGGCTGCGGATTTTCTAAAACCGAAGGAACCCCGGCGGCGGAAGAATGAAGAACTCTCAGGAAAAAGTGACCCAAACTTTTTTCTGAATTAAAGTGTATTACTGAATGGGTACCCTAACCCTAGGATACTGGGGCCTATTTATAGGCAGCCCATTAAATGGAAAAATGCAGAAATACCCCTAGGTTTTTTACAGACGCTGAATAAAAATGGAAAAGACCGAAATGCCCTTAGGGTTTTTTACAGACTCGACTGACAGACTGTGGGCCTAAAGGCAAAATAGTAAAAACCTAAATAAAGGTAACTTGTCCTGATGCGGAGCTTTCGTAGCAGCTACGGCTTCGCCTCAGAACGGTCAGATCCGAGATCAGCGGTCGTCAGTTTTGCGCCGAAACTGACAAAGCGTCCACCGTCTTCGCACCGAGTACCCGGATTGGGCCGGCCCGATTCCGCGGCTCCCTCAGCCCGGCAATCACTCGCCGCCCGTGTACCTGAGTCAATCCCGGTCAACAGTCCAGTGGATCCTCTGCTGGTCCTAGCCCATGTACACGGATTGGGCCAGCCCGACTTCGCGGCCCGTCTGCCCGACAGTCACTCGCTGCCCGTGTACCTGAGTCACACGCGGCCCAGACGCAACAGGTCTTCTCTCTCTTTTCAGTCCTCTTTGACTATCGTTGACAATGACTCATCACATCTGGAGCCATGAGGCCCACACTATTCAGCATGGCTCCTCAATCTCCCCCTTGATGAGTGCATTGTCAACACTTCACTTCATCTGCTCTTCAGTAACTGCAAACAACTGTGGAAACACGAAAACAAAACACAAGAAAACAGAGAAGAAGAAAATAAAGTAAAAGTTTAACCCTAATGACCAAAAGCCGAACAAAAGCAAGAAACGGTCATTATGGTTAACCAAAAGTAAAAGCTCAAAATGAGTGCAGTCCCAGAAACATCAACAAGGATATCAAAAAGTAAGGACAAACGGGACAAAAACTCCCCCTGAAACAAATCCCAGAGAAAGCCAAAACTCCCCTTTAAACTCTTATACCAAAAATTCTCCCCCTTGTTGACAAGTGAACTCATCAAGCACTCTAAGACGCAGACTCCCCCTAAAATGCATCTCCCCCTCAAAATATGCAATGAATGCAACTGGGGTTCGGGTGGAGTGTAGAAAGCATGCTTCTCAGATATGATTAACTGCAATTACAACATCTAGCAAGTATAGCAAAAGACATACTGTCTAAGACACATGGCATGATCAGTACAACAGATGATATCTAAAGAAAGTCATTAGCATGCGTTTTTCAGTTTTTGCAAACAAAGGCATCACCACATTTTCCAGTTAACAAGCAAGGTAAAGCATGAGATGCAGAAGCTAACTGATATCTACCAAGATAAGCATCGTCCAAAACAAAGTGCTTCAGCAAACTTGTTATCTTTTAAAAGTTCAGGCTTTTTCATTTTCCTTTTTCATTTTTGCCAAGGGTTATTTGCATGTCAAACCTTATGCTAACCGACCAAGTCAAGCCTAGGCCAGAACTGGACCATCGGAAGCTTAAGACATTGGTCTTGGCGTACACTACACTGTCCTAGTTCATACCAAAGTGCTATGGTAAGCAGTCCAGAACAATGCAATGTGACAAAACAAACCCACTTGGATCTTTTCAACTCAAGCATAAAAAGGCATGGAATTTTCACTCATTTTTGATTCTTATCATTTTTATAGCACATTTTCCATGTTAAAGCATAAAGATGTCCAAGTTGCATATCTGCATCTATGTGAGGAACTAGCTACAGGGCATGTAACAGATAGCAAAAGCACTCAGCCTACACATGCTAGTTACCAGAAGCAATGGTGATCATTTTTTCAAATTTAAAGCATAAAAGCTATGCATATGACAGATATCAGACATATCAAGTGAACTGAATCAAAGCATGATCATTGACAAGTAATCAAAAGCATGTACCAGCTAGACTAAGTAAAGCAGTTCAATCATATAACAGAAGCAGGCTCAAAAGTGTGATATGTGAATATGTATGATATGAACACACACAAAAAGACTCAAGAAAAGAGTAAAGAAGAAAGAAAACTGACGCAAAATATCCTAGAAAGGATACACAACACCCAAATCCCCTCTTAAATGCTCAAAAGTCAACTGATGATGGGTATCAACATGAACAAGGTCAATGACACCTTTCTCATATTGATCCCGCAAAAAGTGAAAGCGCACATCAATGTGTTTGGTTTTTGAATGGAGACATGGGTTTTTCCCTACACTAATTGCACTAGTGCTGTCGCAAAACAAAGGAATTCTGGTAGGAAAGAACAACCCAAAATCTCGAAGAGTGGAAATCATCCAAACCAACTGTGAGCAGCAGCTAGCAGCAGCTACATACTCAGCCTCTGTGGTCGAAAGAGCAACTCCAGATTGCTTTCGAGAGGACCAAGAGACAAGAGACGAACCAAGAAACTGGCAAGTACCGGAAGTCGACTTGCGATCCAACCGGCACCCACCAAAATCGGCATCCGAAAAGCCAGATAAATCAAGAGATGAAGATGCTGAATAATAAAGACCAAGATCAGGCGCATAAGTAAGATACCTGAAAATGCGCTTGACAGCCTGCCGATGAGATGCGCGTGGTGAAGACTGGAAGCACGCGCACAGTCCCACGGCGAACTGTATGTCTGGCCTCGTCGCCGTCAAGTACAGCAGTGAACCAATCATCCCTCAAAACTCTCTCTCGTTGACCTTGACGCCGCTCTCGTCCTTGTCCAGGCCCCCAGATGTACCCATTGGGGTCATCTGAGGCTTCAGCTCTCCACCAAAGTCGAATTTTTTCAACATGTCCCGAGTGTACTTACCCTGGTGGATGAAGGTGTCGTCCTTGGTCTGCTTGATCTGGAGCCCTAGAAAATACTTGAGCTCACCCATGAGGCTCATCTCAAACTCGCTGTGCATCTGCTCAGAAAACTTGGACACAAGATCATTAGTAGTACCGCCAAAGATAATATCGTCCACGTATATCTGAGCGACTAAAAAATCTGAAGCATCTCTGAGCAAGAAGAGAGTCTTATCCACAGAACCCATCACAAAACCCTTCCCCAACAAAAACTGCTTTAACCGGTCATACCAAGCCCTGGGGGCTTGCTTTAACCCGTATAAAGCTTTCTGCAGCTTAGAAACATGTCGAGGAAACTTGGGGTTCTCAAAACCGGGGGGCTGCCTAACATAAACCTCCTCCTCTATGTACCCGTTCAGAAAAGCACTCTTGACGTCCATTTGAAAAAGCTTAAAACCCTTCGAAGCGGCAAAAGCTAAAAGAATGCGAATGGACTCAAGACGGGCAACAGGGGCGAAGGTTTCTTCAAAATCAATACCTTCCTTCTGGCAGAAACCCTGGGCATCTAGTCGAGCTTTGTTGCGCACCACAACCCCATCTTCACCTTGCTTGTTCTTGAACACCCACTTGGTGCCTATGGGGTTGCATCCTAGTGGCAGCTCTACTAGAGTCCAAACCCGATTGCGGACAAAATTCTCAAGCTCTTCTTGCATGGCATTAATCCAGTTCGAGTCAGAAAGAGCATGAGAAATGTCTCTGGGCTCAAAAGATGCAACAAAAGCAAATTCAACAAACACAGCAAGAGAGTCAACAGAAGAGCGCAAAGTTCTTGTAGACACATCACCGATGATGAGCTCTGAGGGGTGATCACGCTGAACTGCTCGGGATCCCTGGTGATCTGAAGTCACCTCACCGGAGTCAGCAGCTGGCACCTCTGGACTCGACTGAGGGAGCTCGATCGAAGTGGAAGAAGTGATCAGAGGTCCGCCCTCATCCTCAGTCGAAGTCTCAGAAGGTGTGGGCTCTACAGGAGGTGCAGAAGGCCCACCCTCATCAGCAGCTGGAGTATCCTCATCTTCCTCGAAGATGGACTCTCCGAGCTCACCATCACCAGAAAGCTCAAAAGAAGGAGTCAAAGAAGGCAAGGACTCATCAAAAGAAACCTCACAAGTCTCGACAAGCTGCTGGGATTCGAGGTTCCAAACACGGAAACCTCGAGAATGCAATGCATAACCAAGAAAAACTCCATCCCAGCAACGAGACTCAAACTTGTCCAAATGCCCTCCCTTCTTGAGCACAAAGCACTTGCAGTCAAACGCTCGCAAGTGGCTCACCTTGGGCTGTCTGCCAAACCGCAACTCGTATGAGGTCTTACCTAGGTAAGCTCTAAGAAAAATGCGGTTGGCCAGATAGCAAGCCGTGTTGATGGCTTCAGCCCAAAAGCGCCTAGGAGTCCTATGCTCATCGAGCATCGTCCTGGCCATCTCGACTAGCGTGCGGTTCTTTCGTTCCACAACGCCATTCTGTGGGGGAGTGTAAGGAGCAGAAAACTGATGGTCAAGACCCTGATCACTACAAAAGTTGACGAACTGAGAGTTCTTGAACTCAGAGCCGTTGTCGGAGCGAATTGCTCGCATACGACCATTGTTCTCATTCTTCAGCTTCAAAATCAGGTCATGAACAAAATGAAAAGTTTCATCCTTAGACTCCAAAAAGAAAACCCACGAGAATCGAGAAAAGTCGTCAACAATCACAAGTGCGTACCACTTCCCACCGACTGAGCGTACCCGAGCTGGACCGACAGTGTCCATATGTAATAGCTCGCCCAGATACGAAGTCATCACCTGAGTCACAGGTGCGTGAGAAGCGGCAACCATTTTCCCGTGACGACAGGGATGGCAAACCAGATCCTTCTCCATCTTAAGCTTGGGCAATCCTCGAATGAGGTCCATAGAGCTCAACCTGACTAGCAAGTCAAAACTCAAATGGCCTAACTGTAACACCCCAATTTTTCAAAACAATAAAAATATTATTAAATTCAATTTCTTGGAATTATTATTTCAGAAAATACTTTTAAATCCCTTTTATACCCTTTTGAACTACAACATAGAGTAGATGACCAAATTAGGAGGTGAAACTTTTTGTATATGATCCTAAGGCCAAAAGATAATTTTGAGAATTTTTATAAATTTTTACCAGCCTTGGAAGTAGCCCTAATCTTTTAATCTATTTTCTGGAATTATTTTTATTCAGAAAAGCATTAGAACAGTAATGGGCTCCTCCCCCCTCCCTTCTCTCTCTCCCGGCCGGCCCAGCCCGTTACCGCGCTCCCCTCTGGCTGACAACCCGGTCCCACCTGTCGGCGCCAACTTTCTCCCCTCGCGCCCGAGCCCGACCCCACCAGTCAGTCGCCACCCCACTCGCTCGCGCCCGCTGGCCAGTAGGCCCCACCTGTCAGCTTCGCCTTCTACCTCGCGCCGTCGCCCCCAAACTTCGCCGGCCACCTTTACTCCCTCGGATCCGCTCGTCGCCGGTCCCCTCCCCTTCATTATTCGCCAGCATTAAAACCCCCGGATCGCGTCGCCCGTTTTCCCTTTAATCCCACGCGTAATCCCCCCCCGCTGTCGCCCGCATGCAGAGAAAACGCTCGCCGGCGTTAACTCACTGCCCTCCCCCGATGGCGCCCTCCCTGTCCCCGCCGGCACCACTATTTATACCCCTGCCCTCCACCGCGTTCGGTCCACGCTTCAATTCGCACTCAGAACGAACAGAGCGCCCCTCCTTCGCCTTTGAGCATTTTTCCCCTGCTTCGCCTCCGGCCGCCCCTCGCCGTCGCCTCGGACCACCCCGGCCCTCGCCTCCGCCACCGTCGTGACCGCCAGGACGTCCCCTACCTCGGCCACGTCCCCGCCGGTCAAGGAGATCGCCGGAACCCCATCGCCGACGAGGAGCCCGAAGTGCTTCGCCGTCTACCCTCGCCGCCGACCACTTCCCGTCGACCCCTCGCCTCGCCTAAGGTACCGTCATGACCGCCGTAGTGCCCTCTTTCCATTTCTAGGATTAGCTAGGACCGCCGTCGCTCGCCGTGGCCGCTGGCCCGCTCGCCGTCGTCGGAGAAGACGACCGGCACGGGTCGAGTACCCGTGCCGTGTCGGATCTGATCTCGACCGTGCGATCGCGATCGGACGACGCGCGTGAGTCCACGTACGCGATCTAATCCGCACCGTCGGATCTGGTCAAAGCGGTATGTTTTAATCTCGCGCGTTGGTTTTCATTTAAACCCGCCAGGCGATCTCGTGCGTCCACGTGGTACCCCTTCGCACGTTTTAATCCTGGCCGTCCGTTATCACTTACGCGTCCCGCCTCGTCCTCGCGCGTCGGATCTGGATCCGACGGTCCAGATCGACCCGGCGCACGCGCACAGTGCGCGGGTTCACCGTGGGCCTGGCTCACCGTGGACCCGAGAGGTTTAAAATTTGAAAATAAATTCCAGAAATGCTTTTAAACTTGTAAAATTCATATCTAATACATTTGAACTCTAAAAATTACCATTCCAATTTCAGAAAATTCATAAAATTATTCTCTACATGTTCATGCAATAAAAACAGTAGGTTTACTTTGACATTTTCATGTTTATTTAAATAAGTATTCAAATGCCCTTAGGATTAAAATGCAAATTTAAATATTTAAACTCCAGAAAATTTATGTAATTGTTCCTTTCTGTTTAAACACTAGGACCACTGAGTTTTCTCTGAATCATTCATATTAAATTGATTATAAAACTTAATGTGGTATTATTCACACTTAAAACCCTTTTTATGAAAAACAATAATTCATTTTGATTATTTATGAAATAAACTACAGAACCCTAAACAACTGATTCTCTTTAAAATCAAACCAACTTAAACCCATATGCTTGTTGTGTGATTTTACGTTGTTTATATCGAATGTTGTATTTATTTTACTTTATTATTATTGAAAAGACTACGACGCCGTCGAGGAGCCGGAATACTTCCCGGAAGTCCCTCCCTCGCCTTTCGCTGAACAAGGCAAGTCACCAAACCAATCTCTTGAACATATTGAACCCATGTTTGAATTGATTATCGCTAAAACACATAGGTTATGTATATGCATTAGTCAAATGAACCCTTACATTATATTTATTTAGGATCCCCCGACCTTGATGTGCAACCCAAGCCATGCTATCTCGCCTAACCTCCTTGTCACCATATGATCAATGATATTAGCTAGTGTCCAATGTATTGGCACGGCCGCTATAGGGTAAAAATGAGTCGTAGTGAAATGGTTCTATTATATGATCCCGTTACTTCTTATCTTTGGAAATTCTGTTGGTGATGAGTCATGGTTGTGAGTGTATGCATGGTGGGTTCCGGGTGCAAGCTAGGGCATTGGTCAGTCGCACCCGGGGCACTATAAGGACCGGTCTGAGGGATCCGTTGCAATACACTTACGTACTAACCACAAGTCTAGTGGGTAAGTCCTAACTAAAGTATGGGTTGTTCCAAACCGAGGCCACCACTTGGAGATGGGTCAAGTTGCACCTGCGGGTGACTTGTACCAATGTGGCGCAAAGGGGGGTGCGACGTTAGCCGGGATGCGGCCCGGCGCGCCGGCGAAACCTAGAGCGGGTGGTTATCGCTTGGAACATCTCATATTGAGGTTTTGGCACGAGTTCCCGTGAAATGGGTCATCTCGTTGAGATGAGTGCGTGCCTTGTGGGTACAGTAGTACATCTCTGATCAGAGTCTTAAATCTTTTCGAAAAGCCGAGCCCACGGTCAAGGGCGGGTTGCGTGACATCCCCCAGTTAGTTTACTTGAATATGTATGTGCATGATGGATTGACATGTAAGGACCGTTGTGCGAGGAGGTAAAACGTACTCCTCGAGTTAGTGATGTTGATGATGTTCATATTTACTTTCCGCATGATTAAAATATGATTACACTAAATGCCATAACTGCAACTACTTATTTCGCATTGTTAGCCTTTATCCTTCCTTGTTTATTATCCTGCATTATTATTTGCATTTGCGGTGGCTTGTTGAGTACTTTTTGTACTCATACCCGTTGGACCCTACAGAGGATGTTTATCTTGAAGACGGTCTGGAGTAGCGACCCAGTCAAGAAGAAAGATCCTGAAGAAGACGTTCGTCATGCCGTTATTTAATTACTTTATTACTGTTTTTACTAAAACAATGTTGTAATAATTATGGTCTGCGTACCATGGATTTTATCGTATGTACGTTGTCGCATGATGAACCTCTTGTATTATTGTTTTTCTATGGAAATTCAATAATGTCTCGATTTTGTTAAATCGGGGCGTGACAAGATGGTATCAGAGCCGACTTGACTGTAGGAAGCCAAACAGACCCGCCTAGCCATTAAGCCATAGGAAATTATTTCTTGAAAATCTACTTCATAAACTTGGTTCCTCTCCTCACTTTTATTCAACTTACTGTTTTGTAGATGCCAGTCTACCAAGTTCACAGTTACTGCCGCCACTATGAGGGCTTCGTCCGGGAGCTCCGCATGATGCTTACCTTCCTCGGGTTCCTCTTCGAACCCGAATTTCAAGGAGTCTACCCCGACGAGTTCGCCGGGCCTTGCGACGTCTCCCTCACCGTCCATGGCTCCGGAGAACATCTGCCGCCCTACACCACCGCACTTGGAGGCCCGACTTTCGACGTCGCGTGCCAACGAGTCGCCCTCCAGGCCCTCATGGAGCTGAGGATGATCTACGACGATCGTCTTCAGAACTCATCCTTCCGGCTGGTGCCGAAACGTACTCCCGGAGCCCACCGTAGCATCTACCTCGGAGTTCACTCCGTGCGTGATCCGGTCATGGCCCGGCAGTCGCGTCTTCTGCAGGCCATGGATGATCTCCACACCGAGGCGGTGCTCGACGCCGACGAGCACCATGAGGCGGTTGCGTTTCTTCGTGAAGAAACGAAGAACCTGATCCAACAGAACGGCGAGCTGCAGCGCAAGATCATGCAACTGCAGAAGGACATCGCTGAGATGGTTCCTCTTCTTCCAAGGAAGAAGAAGCCCATCCGTGAGCCCCTCCCTCGCCCCAAGAGGATCTCGCCACGACCCTCCCCCGCCAGGCCTTCTACCAGCGCCCCTCCTCCACGCCCCGGCCTCGTCTCCGACTCCATCATCGAGAATTTTCTCGAGCCCACCATCCCGCTGGAGCCGCGCACTCGTGGTTCCGAGAGCACGGAGACCGCCTCCGGTGGCGAGTAGGCGTTAGGAGACGCGAGATTAAATAAAAAGCATTATTTTGTATGTGGTGCTACCCATGACGAGTGTGTTGTGGGTAGAATAAGAAATTGATTGTAATGAACATTTTTACCACTTAATTTATATGCTTGAAATATTCTTGTTAATTGTGTGGTCGACTTTTTGCCTTATAACCTTATGAATTCAGAAGATGGCCGACCACCAGAACACCGGCTCCAACAACGGAGCAGGAGGGAGCCGAGATGCGCCCGAGGGCGTTGTGCCCAACTGGGGTGCGACAGGCCCGCGCCAATCCGGGTCGCCTTCCGCCAACCACCCCACCTTGGCGGAAATGATGGCGAATCAGAACCACCTGATTACCGCCCTCCTCACCCAAATGCAGCACCAACAGGCTCAGTTGGACCGTCTGCAGAATGGGGAGCCCGCCCCTCGCGCACCAGCACCCGCGGCCGCTCCGCAACTCTCCGAGTTCTTGCGCGTGCGCCCGCCCATCTTCTCGAGCACGACCAACCCGATGGAGGCCGGAGATTGGCTTCGCACCATCGAGAAGAAGCTCGACCTCCTCCCATGCACAGACCGTGAGCGAGTGGCCTTCGCCACTCATCAGCTCCAGGGTCCCGCCGCTGAATGGTGGGATAACTACCGTGCGTCCCAGCCGGAGGGTCACATGGTGACTTGGGCGGAGTTCACCATCGCCTTTCGTGCCGCCCACGTCCCCGCCGGTGTCATCGCGGTGAAGCAGCAGGAGTTCCGCGACCTGCAACAAGGCAACCGAACTGTCATGGAGTACCTCCATGAGTTCAACCGCCTCGCACGCTACGCACCGGAGGAAGTGCGCACCGACGCCCTCCGCCAAGCCAAGTTCCTCAGGGGACTTAAGGATGAGCTGTCCATCCAGCTCGTCGCCGCCGACTTCGCCGACTTCCAGCGGCTGGTCAACAAAGCGCTCATCCAAGAGACTGAGCAGAACAAGCTGGACCTCAAGAAGAGGAAGATGATCGCCTTCAAGCATCAACAGGCGAACTCTCAGAGGCCCCGCTTCGTCCCTCCGCCACCAGCGCCCGCCTACCATCCTCGGCCCGCCTACAGGCCACCTCACGCAGCCGGTGGATCCAACGCCGGGCATCCTCGCCCCGCTCCACCAGCTCCGGCCGCTCAGCCCGCACCGGCCGCCAAAGCCCCGATCTTGAGAGATCGTCAAGGAAGGCCGGTTGTCTGCTTCAACTGCCGCAAGGAAGGGCACTACTCGCACCAGTGTCCTCACCCCAAGCAGAACCAAGGCGCAGCACCCCACCAGGCCGTTCGCGCCCGCGTCAACCACATCAGCGCGGAGGAAGCTCAGGAGGCTCCTGAAGTCGTACTCGGTACGTTTACTGTGAATTCCGTACCGGCCGTCATATTATTCGACTCTGGAGCAACCCACTCTTTCGTCTCGGAAGATTTTGCAAAAACAAACAATCTGGACGTGCTCCCTCTACCCATTCCCATGGTGATTGCCACCCCCGGCAACAGGACCTCAGCTCGCTTCTACAGCCCTAAGGTTCAACTTGACATCCAAGGAGTGCTGTTTCGGGCCGAGCCTGTCCTCATCCAATGCACTGGACTCGACCTTATACTAGGTATGGATTGGTTGATGAAGCACAAGGGAGTGATCGACTGTGCCAACAAGTCCGTCACGGTGACCAGTCCTGAAGGCGTAACCGTCACTTTCCGGATGGTCAGTCGCAAACCACTCGGAGCATCCCTTCGCTCTATAACTCTTGAAGAGGTGCCAATAGTCAAGGAGTTTGCAGATGTTTTCCCCGAAGATCTGCCCGGAATGCCTCCCAAACGGGACATCGAATTCAGAATCGAGCTTGTCCCGGGGACCACTCCAATCTCCAAACGCCCATACCGCATGGCCGCCAACGAACTAGCCGAAGTCAAGAGCAACATCGAAGACCTAGAGCAGAAAGGTTACATCCGACCGAGTACCTCACCTTGGGGTGCACCGGTTATATTTGCTATGAAGAAGGACAGGACCAAGAGGATGTGCGTGGACTATAGAGCCTTGAACGACGTAACCATCAAGAACAAATACCCATTGCCTCGGATCGACGACCTGTTCGATCAGCTGAAAGGATCCTCGGTGTTTTCCAAGATTGACCTCAGGTCAGGTTATCACCAGTTGAGAATCAGGGAGGAGGATATACCCAAGACTGCGTTCACCTCCCGCTATGGACTCTACGAGTACACTGTGATGTCGTTCGGACTCACGAATGCCCCGGCCTTTTTCATGAACATGATGAACAACGTATTCATGGAGTTCTTGGATAAGTTCATTGTGGTATTCATCGACGATATCCTCGTTTACTCCAAGACCAAGGAAGAACACGAGACTCACCTCCGTCTGACCCTCGGAAAACTAAGGGAGCAGCAACTGTACGCCAAATACAGCAAGTGCGATTTTTGGTCGTCTGAGGTGAAGTTCCTCGGTCATGTCATATCTGCCGGAGGAATAGCAGTGGACCCAACCACCGTAGAAGCGGTAACCAACTGGCTACAGCCAACGACCGTGACCGAGATCCGGAGTTTTCTCGGATTGGCCGGATACTACCGCCGGTTCATCGAGAATTTTTCCAAGATCGCAAAGCCTATGACCAGACTTCTGCAGAAGGAAGTGAAGTTTGATTGGACCCCCGACTGCGAAGAAAGCTTCCAGACTCTCAAGAAGAAGCTAGTATCAGCCCCCATTCTGACTCTGCCAGACATCCGGAAAGACTTCCACGTCTACTGTGATGCCTCTCGTCAAGGATTGGGATGTGTCTTAATGCAAGAAGGGAAAGTAATATCCTACGCCTCCCGGCAATTGAGACCGCATGAGCTGAACTACCCAACCCACGACCTGGAACTAGCAGCCGTGGTTCATGCCTTGAAGATATGGAGACATTACCTTGTGGGAAACCGGTGTGAGGTCTTCACCGACCACAAGAGCCTCAAGTACATATTCACCCAACCAGATCTGAACCTCAGGCAAAGGAGATGGTTGGAACTGATCAAGGATTACGACTTGGGCATCCATTATCATCCAGGCAAAGCGAATGTGGTGGCAGACGCCCTTAGTCGAAAAGGGTACTGCAATGCCATCATGATTCAAGACCAGGCTCCTCTACTTTATAAAGAGATGGAAAGGCTAAACCTAGGGATCACCACCCGAGAGTACCTCGCTGCCTTGGAGTCTCGGCCTGTCTTAATAGACCAGATCCGAGAGAAGCAGAAGGAAGACCCGGACATCCTGGAGATCCAGCAAAACATGAGGAAGGGTAAAGCCCCCGGATTCTCCGAGGATGAACATGGTACCATTTGGTTCGGAAACCGAGTATGCGTACCCAACCTACCTGAGTTGAAGACTCTCATCCTTCAGGAAGCCCACGATACTCTATACTCCATCCATCCCGGGAGTACAAAGATGTACCAAGACCTGAAGGAGAAATATTGGTGGGTCAGCATGAAGAGAGAAATAGCTGAGTATGTGGCCAAGTGCGACACATGCCGGCGAGTCAAGGCAGAGCATCAGAGACCTGCCGGACTTCTTCAACCCCTCAAAGTCCCTGAATGGAAGTGGGAAGAAATAGGAATGGACTTCATCACGGGACTGCCCAGGACCCAAGCTGGTCATGATTCTATCTGGGTGATCGTTGATCGACTCACCAAGGTTGCCCACTTCGTTCCGGTCAAGACAACTTACACCGTCGCCAAGTTGGCTGAGTTGTATATGACCCGGATCGTGTGCCTCCACGGAGTTCCCAAGAAGATTGTATCTGACCGCGGGAGTCAGTTTACCTCCAAGTTTTGGAAGAACCTTCAAGAGGAACTCGGCACCCGGCTGAACTTTAGCACCGCCTATCATCCACAGACCGACGGTCAAACCGAAAGGGTCAACCAGATATTGGAGGATATGCTTAGAGCTTGTGCTCTAGACTTTGGCGGAATGTGGGACAAGAACTTACCTTATGCAGAGTTCTCCTACAACAACAGCTATCAAACCAGCCTGCAAATGTCCCCGTTCGAAGCACTCTATGGGCGTAAGTGCAGAACGCCGTTGCTCTGGGATCAAACCGGAGAATCACAACTGTTTGGGACGGATTTATTGAGAGAAGCCGAAGAGAAAGTTAAGATCATAAGAGACCGACTGAAGGCAGCCCAATCCAGGCAAAAGAGCTACGCCGATAACCGTCGAAGAGATCTAGCCTTTGAGGAGGGTGATTATGTCTACCTCCGAGTCACTCCCCTCCGTGGCACTCAAAGGTTCAACATGAAAGGCAAACTAGCACCCCGCTACGTCGGACCTTTCCAGATCCTCCGTCGACAAGGAGAAGTGGCATATCAACTTGAACTGCCTCCATCCCTGGCAGGAGTTCATGATGTGTTCCACGTCTCTCAGCTGAAGAAGTGTCTCCGTGTGCCCACCGAGCAAGCCGACCTTCAGCAGCTCAACGTCCAAGAAGACTTGACCTACATAGAGAGACCCGTCAAGATCTTGGAAACCAAGGAAAGAGTAACCAGAAGTCGCGTCGTCCGCTTCTGCAAAGTCCAATGGAACAACCATCCCGCAGAAGAAGCCACTTGGGAAAAAGAAGACGAGCTGAAAGCCCAATACCCCGAGCTATTCGAGTAGCGTTCCAATCTCGAGGACGAGATTCTTGTAAGGGGGATAGGTTTGTAACACCCCAATTTTTCAAAACAATAAAAATATTATTAAATTCAATTTCTTGGAATTATTATTTCAGAAAATACTTTTAAATCCCTTTTATACCCTTTTGAACTACAACATAGAGTAGATGACCAAATTAGGAGGTGAAACTTTTTGTATATGATCCTAAGGCCAAAAGATAATTTTGAGAATTTTTATAAATTTTTACCAGCCTTGGAAGTAGCCCTAATCTTTTAATCTATTTTCTGGAATTATTTTTATTCAGAAAAGCATTAGAACAGTAATGGGCTCCTCCCCCCTCCCTTCTCTCTCTCCCGGCCGGCCCAGCCCGTTACCGCGCTCCCCTCTGGCTGACAACCCGGTCCCACCTGTCGGCGCCAACTTTCTCCCCTCGCGCCCGAGCCCGACCCCACCCGTCAGTCGCCACCCCACTCGCTCGCGCCCGCTGGCCAGTAGGCCCCACCTGTCAGCTTCGCCTTCTACCTCGCGCCGTCGCCCCCAAACTTCGCCGGCCACCTTTACTCCCTCGGATCCGCTCGTCGCCGGTCCCCTCCCCTTCATTATTCGCCAGCATTAAAACCCCCGGATCGCGTCGCCCGTTTTCCCTTTAATCCCACGCGTAATCCCCCCCCGCTGTCGCCCGCATGCAGAGAAAACGCTCGCCGGCGTTAACTCACTGCCCTCCCCCGATGGCGCCCTCCCTGTCCCCGCCGGCACCACTATTTATACCCCTGCCCTCCACCGCGTTCGGTCCACGCTTCAATTCGCACTCAGAACGAACAGAGCGCCCCTCCTTCGCCTTTGAGCATTTTTCCCCTGCTTCGCCTCCGGCCGCCCCTCGCCGTCGCCTCGGACCACCCCGGCCCTCGCCTCCGCCACCGTCGTGACCGCCAGGACGTCCCCTACCTCGGCCACGTCCCCGCCGGTCAAGGAGATCGCCGGAACCCCATCGCCGACGAGGAGCCCGAAGTGCTTCGCCGTCTACCCTCGCCGCCGACCACTTCCCGTCGACCCCTCGCCTCGCCTAAGGTACCGTCATGACCGCCGTAGTGCCCTCTTTCCATTTCTAGGATTAGCTAGGACCGCCGTCGCTCGCCGTGGCCGCTGGCCCGCTCGCCGTCGTCGGAGAAGACGACCGGCACGGGTCGAGTACCCGTGCCGTGTCGGATCTGATCTCGACCGTGCGATCGCGATCGGACGACGCGCGTGAGTCCACGTACGCGATCTAATCCGCACCGTCGGATCTGGTCAAAGCGGTATGTTTTAATCTCGCGCGTTGGTTTTCATTTAAACCCGCCAGGCGATCTCGTGCGTCCACGTGGTACCCCTTCGCACGTTTTAATCCTGGCCGTCCGTTATCACTTACGCGTCCCGCCTCGTCCTCGCGCGTCGGATCTGGATCCGACGGTCCAGATCGACCCGGCGCACGCGCACAGTGCGCGGGTTCACCGTGGGCCTGGCTCACCGTGGACCCGAGAGGTTTAAAATTTGAAAATAAATTCCAGAAATGCTTTTAAACTTGTAAAATTCATATCTAATACATTTGAACTCTAAAAATTACCATTCCAATTTCAGAAAATTCATAAAATTATTCTCTACATGTTCATGCAATAAAAACAGTAGGTTTACTTTGACATTTTCATGTTTATTTAAATAAGTATTCAAATGCCCTTAGGATTAAAATGCAAATTTAAATATTTAAACTCCAGAAAATTTATGTAATTGTTCCTTTCTGTTTAAACACTAGGACCACTGAGTTTTCTCTGAATCATTCATATTAAATTGATTATAAAACTTAATGTGGTATTATTCACACTTAAAACCCTTTTTATGAAAAACAATAATTCATTTTGATTATTTATGAAATAAACTACAGAACCCTAAACAACTGATTCTCTTTAAAATCAAACCAACTTAAACCCATATGCTTGTTGTGTGATTTTACGTTGTTTATATCGAATGTTGTATTTATTTTACTTTATTATTATTGAAAAGACTACGACGCCGTCGAGGAGCCGGAATACTTCCCGGAAGTCCCTCCCTCGCCTTTCGCTGAACAAGGCAAGTCACCAAACCAATCTCTTGAACATATTGAACCCATGTTTGAATTGATTATCGCTAAAACACATAGGTTATGTATATGCATTAGTCAAATGAACCCTTACATTATATTTATTTAGGATCCCCCGACCTTGATGTGCAACCCAAGCCATGCTATCTCGCCTAACCTCCTTGTCACCATATGATCAATGATATTAGCTAGTGTCCAATGTATTGGCACGGCCGCTATAGGGTAAAAATGAGTCGTAGTGAAATGGTTCTATTATATGATCCCGTTACTTCTTATCTTTGGAAATTCTGTTGGTGATGAGTCATGGTTGTGAGTGTATGCATGGTGGGTTCCGGGTGCAAGCTAGGGCATTGGTCAGTCGCACCCGGGGCACTATAAGGACCGGTCTGAGGGATCCGTTGCAATACACTTACGTACTAACCACAAGTCTAGTGGGTAAGTCCTAACTAAAGTATGGGTTGTTCCAAACCGAGGCCACCACTTGGAGATGGGTCAAGTTGCACCTGCGGGTGACTTGTACCAATGTGGCGCAAAGGGGGGTGCGACGTTAGCCGGGATGCGGCCCGGCGCGCCGGCGAAACCTAGAGCGGGTGGTTATCGCTTGGAACATCTCATATTGAGGTTTTGGCACGAGTTCCCGTGAAATGGGTCATCTCGTTGAGATGAGTGCGTGCCTTGTGGGTACAGTAGTACATCTCTGATCAGAGTCTTAAATCTTTTCGAAAAGCCGAGCCCACGGTCAAGGGCGGGTTGCGTGACATCCCCCAGTTAGTTTACTTGAATATGTATGTGCATGATGGATTGACATGTAAGGACCGTTGTGCGAGGAGGTAAAACGTACTCCTCGAGTTAGTGATGTTGATGATGTTCATATTTACTTTCCGCATGATTAAAATATGATTACACTAAATGCCATAACTGCAACTACTTATTTCGCATTGTTAGCCTTTATCCTTCCTTGTTTATTATCCTGCATTATTATTTGCATTTGCGGTGGCTTGTTGAGTACTTTTTGTACTCATACCCGTTGGACCCTACAGAGGATGTTTATCTTGAAGACGGTCTGGAGTAGCGACCCAGTCAAGAAGAAAGATCCTGAAGAAGACGTTCGTCATGCCGTTATTTAATTACTTTATTACTGTTTTTACTAAAACAATGTTGTAATAATTATGGTCTGCGTACCATGGATTTTATCGTATGTACGTTGTCGCATGATGAACCTCTTGTATTATTGTTTTTCTATGGAAATTCAATAATGTCTCGATTTTGTTAAATCGGGGCGTGACACTAACCTCCTATGCCACTTCCAGAGCTCAGAGGAGGATCCAGCAATCAAACAGCGAGAAGGGCCAAAAGAACTAGAGAAGTCAATCCAAAAAACCTTACCGAAAGGTAAGATCTAGCAAATCAAAGACCCTCTAGAATCAAACACAGAAGAATTGCCCTTCTTAAAACGCACCTCCAAACCATCCTCAAGAAGTTGCGAAACAGAAATCAAATTAAAGTTCAAGTTTCCAACCAAAGCAACGTTCTTCAAAGAAAAATGGTCTGAAATGCGAATTGAGCCAATGCCACTTACTTTCCCTTGACTACTGTTCCCGAAGGTGATGTATTCTTTGGAGCTCGGGGGAGTGAGACTGGAGAACCATCTGCGATGTCCCGTCATGTGACGAGAGCATCCTGAGTCGATGATCCAAACGTCCTCCAGTCCCCGATCCTGCACAATCAGTGGCTGTAAGTGGGAGCATATGGTCCGGCACTAGGTTTAGCAAAAGAGCTAAAGCAGTGTCGAGCCATCTGCTCAAAAGACGGAAAGCAGAAATCATCAGAAAAGTTTGAACCAAAACGAGGCTCAAAGCGTGGTCCTCGGTTCTGCCTAAAACCTCGGCCACGAGGTCCAGGACCGTAGCCAAAATGGCCTGGAGCTCTGCCGGACCGACCACCACCAACTGGAGTACGAGCAAGAAAGTCGTCTCCTCTACCACCACCTACACGACGCGGCCCGGCCTCCAGCCTCTCCCCGCATCGAGGAACACGCAGTCTACCACCCTGCTGGTAGAACTTCTCCTGACCACCACGAGCTCTCTCTGCTCTCTCAACCCGCTTCCTCCTGAAGCAAAACTTCGCAAGATGCCCGTCTCTCTGACAATACTCACAATGATAGGTGGGCTTCTTGGGATGTGGTTGAGGCTTAGGATTCTTGGGCTTAGTGGTAATTGGTGTCGGCTTCTTGGGTTGCGAGGGTCCAGGAAGAGAGTCAAGAGAAGTGTGGAGGTGTTTGGGCTTTGGAACCCAGATAGGCTTCTTGGGTGGAGCTTTGGGTGGTTCATGGAACACTCCATCCTTGGGCTGATAAGCCTGGGAAGACTCAGTGGAGTGAGTCTTGGGATACTTCTGCTCTGGAGTCATTTTACTCCACTCCACTGCCCGGCTAATGGCACTCTCAAAGTCAGCCTTGGTGTAGGTGTAACCTACCCCAAACCCATCCTGCCTCTTGAACTGCTGGATCATCATGCCGAGCTGAGGCTCTCTGGCACTGATCCAACTCAGGATAGAACGGAGGTAAAAGTTCTCATTTTGAGAATCAGCTAACTCCTCTCTCAAGGCAGCTAGAACCTCCACCTGAGACAAGCAGGTCTCACACTCGCTATCTATCTGGACAGACTTCTCGGCTTTCAGCTTAATCAACTCCATTCTAAGAGACAGACAGTTCTCACAGACAGTGGGTGGAACTGACAATGTCTCGAGCTCTAGCCTAGTCTGCGCAAGCTCAGCTCTCACTCTCTCCAAATCACCCAAATGCGCATCGCCCTTGGCTTTCAGCTCAGCTAAGACAGCTAGATGAGATGGGCACTCAGCACAGGGTGCAACGACAGTGGCTTGAGCATCTTTCAGCTCCAGCTGAGCGCTTTCAAGCTCAGTGGCCAAAGCGTCCCTCTCATCAACCCTTTCTGTGTACCTGGACTTCAGAGTCGACAGGTCACACAGAAGCACCTCACACTTTGGGCACTCACTGCTATCACCCAAGCAAGGGGAAGAAGATAGACTCTCAATTCTGCCGTTGGCCACGGCAAGCTCACTCTCTAACTCATCTATCCTCTTCTTAGCCCCCCTAAGCAGTTTTTCCCGATACTTTAACTCCTGACGATTGCTCTCAAGTAAATCAACAATTTCTCGTTCATAGGATGATACCTTGTATTCGTCGTCGTCGGAGTCATTGGAGGAGCTCTTTTCTTCCTTATCCCCAAGAGCCATTGAGCAGAAGCTCTTGCGGGATCGGCGCTGATGTGAGCGGCTCTTCGGTCTGTCCCCGAAGGCCATGAAGCAAAGGCCCGCTGGATCGTCCTTGTCCTTCCCCTTCCTGATGATGATCTCCTCATCGCTTGAGCTTGATGAAGAGGAAGAAGACGTGGACCGCTTGGAGTAGCTCTTCTCCATCTCAGCGAAGAAGGCCTTGCCGCGCTTCTTGTTCTCTCGCCGGTAGTCCTTCAGGGCCTTTCTGAAGAATCTGGTCTTTGGCTTGCCCTTGTTGAAGGAGGAGCTGTCGTGCTTGCCGGAGTCGTGGAAGCCACCATCGGTGCCCTTCTTGTGGCCATTGCGCTTGGGGCAGTCGGCGATGAAGTGTCCTAGATCACCACACTCAAAGCATCTGGTCTTTGTGCCGTGTCTTTTGAACATTCTTTTGTCATAAACACGACGCACCCAGTTGTTAAAAAGACACAAATCATCATCTCCCAACGACTCAAGCTGGTCCTCAGTGATAGACATCAAAGAGAACCCAACACAACTCACAGAAGAGGGATCAACAGAAGGTGTAGCAAGGGCCAGAGACTTTGATCCAGAGCCAGTGAGATTTGATCTCAACTGGGTATCAACCTCGGTGGCCTTCAGCTTGCTAAACAACTCAGAAATGGTCAAGGTATCATAAGATGTGCTCTCAATGATAGAGGATACCTTGACCTCCCAGATCTTTGGGTCCAAGGTATGAAGAACCTTGAGGGCCTGTTCGTGATCTGAGACTAACTGAACACCCTCAGCCTTGTTGTCCCGAAGCTTGTTTATGATCGACTGAAAACGACCAAACAACGCTTCAACAGATTCACTCGGCTTTTGTGTGAAGTTCTCATATTCACGCCGGTAGGTCTGATAGAGCCGAGCCTTGACCTGGGCTGTCCCCTCATGGTGTGCCTGGAGGGTAGCCCAGATCTCTCTCGCAGTGGAGAGATGGCTCAGACGCTCAAATTCAGTGGGACCTAAACCAGAAAACAGAATATTCACCGCTTTGTTGTTGTTCTGATGTTGGGCAATGATATCCGGAGAATCACGCTCATCAACAGGCAACACTGTGAAAGTAGCGTGAATACAGATGTCCCAGATGTCCGAGCTTTGGCTCATCAGATAGGCTCGCATGCGAGTCTTCCAATAATTATAGCCATAAGCTTCCAAGGACGGGACCTTGCCAGGAGATGTCATGGTCACTACCGGGGTTTAGAACCGGTTAAGGTATGGAAAAAACCTTAACCAAGCTCTGATACCACTTGTAGGACCGAAAGTACCGACCAGAGGGGGGGTGAATGGGCGCCTAAAAAATTCTTTCGAATCAATGGCCTGCTCCCAACACCCAACGCACCTCGACAAACAAAAACCTCAAAAGCAAACAAATAGCAGGTACTTAAAATGATCTAGCCTAAAAACGACCGGTGTCCTAATCGAAAAGACACCAACACAGTGCTTCAAGGCAGACCAAGTTAACTCATGGGTAAAAAGACAGTTCTACAAATGATTCATCAAAGTTATTGATAATCCTTCAGGCATGTCTAGAGCACTGGTACTTCATCAGTTTCATGTTACCAAATTCATCATTATCAAAGCGTTTAACCCAACAGGCAAAGGTATCCTGATTACGTGATGTACCAAGGATTAAGTTTATGCACAAAATAAAATCACATAATATGAGATTAACGCATAAAGTTTTTCCTGTAAATAAAAAGGAATCAACCAAAACCACAAACTAATCAACATTTCAGTGTGTGCTTGGCTCTATGATTTTTATACCGAACTGAAATAATCACGCGATTACTTGGAAGCAAACTATAACCTCAGCGTCATGCATACAGTAACTTGTGTGAGTAGTGATTTGCAGGCAGCCTGCACCATAACATGCAAGACTATTCAAAGATTTTCCATAGTACTAATCAAATAGCAAACCAGTGCGGCAGCTTCTAATAGAACCAGTTTTCTATGCAAAAACAGTACAACATGTGCATGAGTATTCTCAGTAACGCCAGATTTAGCACAAACACAAGAGATCAAGATTAATCGGCTTTTAACATCAGAGTAAAGAACACAGCAAAAACTTGCCTCGATCTATGTGCCTGGAAGTTGCGTGCTGCGGCTTCTGTTCTTGGATTCCGTCTCCACGCGTCCGTGTGTTGTGTGCCTCATCAGCCGAGAGAAGACACGAAGCAGCGGCTAGGCTCTGCGCCGCTAGCTAGCTATGTAGCACGCGCACGTTGTAGCTGCCCAAGAAAAAAACGTCGGCGGCCGGTGGTTTTGCAGGAAGGAAAAGGAAGAGCCTGGCCAGCGATTGGAGAAAATAACGACGGACTGGGCAAAGCGTCCACCGTCTTCGCACCGAGTACCCGGATTGGGCCGGACCGATTCCGCGGCTCCCTCAGCCCGGCAATCACTCGCCTCACGTGTACCTGAGTCAATCCCGGTCAACAGTCCAGTGGATCCTCTGCTGGTCCTAGCCCATGTACCCGGATTGGGCTAGCCCGACTTCGCGGCCCCTTTGCCCGACAGTCGCTCGCTGCCCGTGTACCTGAGTCACACGCGGCCCAGACGCAACAGCTCTTCTCTCTCTTTTCAGTCCTCTTTGACTATCGTTGACAATGACTCATCACATCTAGAGCCATGAGGCCCACACTATTCAGCATGGCTCCTCAAAGGATGTCTTCGCTGGTCTTTACCACCCCTTCGCGTCGGTACAAGATGTGGGCGTTAGTACTCCAAAGGGGGGAGTTCGCGCCAACGGAGGCGTAGAACTACTCCTGATCCCACCTCGAGTACCACTTGTTGTTTACGGCCCTCGCCGGGAAGGCATCCTGGAACTCCTTCCGAAGCTAGAAGTTGGCGCTGCCGAAGGCCAGCGCCCTCTTGACGCGGTCTGTCCCATCCCTCGGCTTCGGCTGGCAGTTGTCGTCATGGAGGGCGATGAAGACATCCCCGCGGCCCTCGCAGCCCTCGGCCCTCATGGCCCATTCAAAGACAGCCAACCTCGCCACTGCGTTAGGCGAAAGTTGAGGAAGCTCATGGTTGTAAGCCTTGAGGACTTCGCTCAGCATCCCCACTGCTGGCAGCCCAAGGCCGGCTTCGAAGAAGGCTTCGAAGACCACCACCTCGTCAGCCCGAGGCCTTGGCACGGCCTCCAACTTCTCCGGGACCCGAAGCTGGATCTTCGCTGCGACCCTCCCTTCGCAGGCCCTCCGGACTGACTCCTCCGTCGAGATCGAAGCCCTCATCTCCAGGGTCTGCTCGAACTTGTCGGAGGGCGTCCGAAGGTCCCTCGGCCCCAGCCGCCTGGGCGGAGGCTTCGCCGCTGCAGCCGCTACCGCTTGCAGTTGGGCGGAGCTCGAGCTCGGGCCCAAAGCCAAAGACTTCGCCACGGCCTTCTTCGGCATCTCGGCAGACCTCCGGTGCGAAGGGCTAAAAGCTAGCGAAGGGGGCCCCGCGCGAAGCTAGAAAGAAGAAGAGAGCGAAGGCTGTAAGGCAGTGAGAAGGAAGCAAATGAAAGCGTACTGAAGCTGCACGCGGTAAACCCCTATTTATAGGCGCGGTAAGAATTCCAACAGTCGTGGGCCGAACCCACCGCCAAGTGGGCCTCCAACGAAGGTGAAGCGGCCCAGCGCAGGGTAACGGTAACTTTCTAACCATTGCGGAGCCATTTAGGCTCCCGAGGTCTTTCTGACAAGCTAGCACAGGCATTTATTTCCTACAGTTTTCGAGGTCACCTTCGGTCCAAGCTCCGAGGGCATGTTTTATCCGAGGTTGTATTTTGCAGGTCATTTGCCCTAAGGGCACGTGCACCCCTTCGTCCCGAAGGCCTACACGCGAGGGGCTACTGTTGGGGGAATATATTTCCCTTGAATAGGGGCCAAATGATGTCAGCCTCCGACAGCCTTCGGCTCAGAGCCCAGCACTGTCGGAGCCTGTTTTCTCTCTAAGTGTTGTTTTCAGGTCCCAAGGTTCCTTTCGGAGCCTGCGGCTACGGAGCCCTCAGATCGGGGGGTCCGGCCCGGAGCCCCCAGTTCAGGCCCACCCTCCGGGCAAAGGGTGCCGGAGGCCACCCTTCGAGCGCAGGCTGCCGGAGGCCACCCTCCGGGCGCAGGATGCCGGAGGCCACCCTCCGGGCAAAGGGCGCCGGAGGCCACCCTCCGGGCGTAGGATGCCGGGGGCCACCCTCCGGGATCCCAGTTCGAGGCCCCGGTCGGCGGACCCGGTTCGGAGGCCCCTAGTTTGGAGCCTTGTTCGGAGCCTTGCTCGGGGCATGCTTCGAAGCCCCCTTCGGGGTGCACCTCGGAGCCCTCTTCGCAACCTCTGCTAGAAAGGCTCCGGCCCCTACTTCGAAGCTCAGGAAATATCTAAGTATAGGCCATACCAGGGGCCCCGCAGCCCCTGGTATGTCGTTTAGCTGGTCAAAGCCTGCCGCAGTCTGACACGCCTGTAAAGCTGTAAAGCTGCAAAGTACCTTTGTACCGTAGCTAGCCCTTTTCCCCTCTCTGCCCCTGTAAGCCTGGGGCTCATGAGGGGCATCCCGGTCTTTTCCTTTGGCCTGTGCGCCTATAAAAGCAGGGCCAAGCCCTTGTAACAGGGACACACGCTCCAGGGGGCCAAGAGACCCTGGAATTATTACTCCATACTAGGGCATACCATGCTAAATCCACCACAACTGGACGTAGGGTTATTATCTCCCCGGAGAGGCCCGAACCAGTATAAACCTTTTTCTTCCTCTGTTAGAGCCCTTCGAGGCTCATTCTCCACATCACACTCCACCACACAAAAACCTGCTGGAACTAACGCAATTGTTCCAACAATGAAGATCATTGGCCTCATGGCTCCAGATGTGATGAGTGATTGTCAACGGAAGTCAAGAGAACATGGAGAGAACAGGAGACCTGTTGTGTTTGGGCCGCATGTGACTCAGGTACACGGGCAGCGAGCGACTGCTGGGCAGAGGGGCCACTGAGTCGGGCTGGCCCAATCAGAGTACATGGGCTAGGAGAAGCAGAGGATCCACTAGTCTGTTGACCGTGATTGACTCAGGTACACGGGCGGTGAGCTATTGTCGGGCTGAGGGAGCTACGGAATCAGGCTGGCCTAATTTGGGTATCCGATGCAAAGACAGTGGACGCTTTGTTAGTTTCGGTGCAAAACTGATGACTACTTGTTGGCGTAAAAGATTACGCTAACAGGTTTTCGGAGATTAAGAACTAACAAACGAAGTGTTTGAGAAGTGAACTATTTCAAGCCTCCGAATTGGATAATAACTCGAAGCAGTTCGAAGTTGTGTATTAAATAACTGAGTATTCGATCCTTATTACAGGGTGAGAAGGGGGGTATTTATAGGTAAAAATCTTAAGGAAAAGACCTTTTTACCCCTCAATTACAACCGACATAGTGGAAACTATTTGGTACCCCTAATAGGGTTAAAATGGTAAAAGATTAATCTAATCAGAAAGAAGATAAGTCTTCCATCCTCGCTGGCAGATAAGCTCTCTGAAGATTCAACCTTCGAAGTCATACCCCGAACAAAAGTCTGCATGGATTCTTCGAGCTTGATCACGTACTAAACCAGAGTTAATACTGGAACTTCGGTTTAATAGATTGGCTTTGTCTTATTGCTGTAGAGACCTTGAGGATGAAGTATTTTCCCCCAACAGTAGCCCCTCGAATACGCTTCTCCGAGTGATCTGTGAAGTTAGGAGAGCAGTATACGCAAGAAAAACAATCATGCGCAGGGGTTAATAAAATTTATCAACCTTTGAAATATTCAAAAATTTAGAACTTCGAATCGACTTCCAATCGAATGTATCATTCGAACAGCTTCGAAATCAATTTCTGCGAAGTTGAAAAGACCGTTAGACTCAGAAAATAGCCGTTGTCTTTTTCCTTTCAGAAGAAGCTATAACGTTGCTTTAATTTCGTAAATAGTAACGGTCCAGAAGACGGAACACCAAGTATGAACGGTAAAAATTGTGAGTTCATGCTATAAATAGAGGAGTGGAATGCATCCGAGATACTTTTCTCATTGTTCTCGCGCAACCTCCCATTTAGCCTCCAGAGCTTTAGTCCAAATTCCTTGTTCCGTATGATGGCGAAGACAAGCTTCAAGGCTCCCAGGACAGCCTCGACCTTGGCTAGGCAGCAAGCCATGGCGGCGGCAGCAGCGGCAGCACCTGCAGGGAATCCCCCACAAGCCGGACCCCACGATCTTCTCCTTGATTCCTCCAAGTACTCAGACCAATCCTATATGCTGGGGCCATCAACCTGCAAGAGGAAGACGATTGCAGCAGTAATTGCAGGGAAGATTAGCCCAAGAGTTAGGATCCGCGAGCTCAGGCAAGAGTCCATCCCTTCGCCTCGGCCTGGAGAAGTAGTTGTTTTCGAAGCTTTCTTCGAGGCGGGGTAAGGGTTCCGACGGTGAACTTCTTATTGGAGGTATTGGAGCTTTTCCATGTCACTGTTCCTCAACTTTCTCCGAATGTGATAGCGCGCCTCGCTATCTTTGAGTGGGCGCTGCGAGCCAAAGGCTGCGAAGGGAGCAGCAGAAATATTCGCAGCACTTCACAAAGCCTCCTGCCAGCCGAAGACTTACCGAGGCTCCGGAGGAGAGAAGATCGTAGTTGCCTTCGGCAGTATTAACTTCAGACTCCGAGACGAGAACCAAATGCGATTTCCAGCGAAGGCCATCAATGCCAGATGGTACACGGATTGTATTCTTCGGTGGTTCTATGCCGAAGTGGGAGTAGATAATAGTTTGGCCGGGCCTCTACAAGATACACACTTTCGAAGGGAAGCCGAAGTTCATCTAGACCCCGGTGAGCTCGAAGCTCGTCTCAATCTTCTACAAAGGATAAGTCATCGCATGAGCATGCAGGACTTAGCGAAGGAGTTCATCGGGCTCCAGATTCCGCCTCTCATGGCCAACTGGCCTGTTAGCTTTGAAGAGGATATGGAGGGTGGACTCCGAAAAATATCTCCGAGTTCGGGCTCTGCAGGTTGTTGACACGGAAATGTGCCCCCGCACTTGGGTCAGTTCGATGATCCAAAAGTGCACGGATACTTAGGGACAACCCTAAGCGTGGCGTGGCACCAATGTCGCGTTCCGACTACCCTTAATACTGATAAGGGGGGTGGAGTCACTAGGCAACCAGATCACACAAAATAATCCAATTAGCCGAAAGAAATAGATTAAACAGAATAAAATCAGCAAACCAGTCAGAGCCCGCCTGGTTCGAAGTCTGGTGCAAAGGGGTCACCGAAGTGTACCTTCGACGTCTGGCGCGAAGTGCTCCGCCGAAGGGTGCTTCGGCGTTCGGACTGATCCGGCCAAAGATGGACTCCGAACGGATCTGGACGCGATGATTACCTCCGAACAGCGGGGTTCGGCGTACGATCTCCGATACAACAAACTACTAAATAGTGATGCGGTCAAGGCCTGGCTGGACGAGGCCCTCCGCTCGAGTGAACCTCCAGCCCCTTCGAATCCCCCAGCCGCGGCGCGCCAACCAGACTCGAAGGTGTAGTCTTCTTAGGGCCTTCGTACCGCATCTTCTGTAATAGATTAGAAACTTGTCAATGTATTAATAAAGGGTAATTGCTTTTCGGAAATTATTCAGGGCTTTCGTTCCGTTCATGATTGCGACATTGAGGTCCTCGAACCTGACGGAGCCCTTTGGCACCGATGGGCTATTCTTGAAGCCCTTAGAGCTAATCGGCCCGCACGTTTCGCCATTCCCCGAATTAGCAATGGACATGCAGATCTTGAGGTTCTTCAAGAGGTTCTGAGTTCAATTAAGGAAGAAGAGAGAGAGCCTCGAGCTCCGTCTTCGTCACTTGAACCGGTGGATTGGTCCGACACGGAAGTTGGTCCAAACGAAACACCGTCTGGGGGCGAAGGTTTGCGCAGTTGGGCTCAATTGCAGGAAGATCAGAAGACCTTCCGTGCCCAAAGGAAAGAAGAGAAGAGGCAGAAGAGGAAGGAGAAGTCTAAACGCGCAGTGCTGGAGTCCCAAACGGGGGCGGGCTCCGGCCCGAGTGACTTCCCGGACCGAAGAGGCTTCCGGTTCCTACTTGGCTTGGACGAAGACTTCACTTAACCTCTCTTCCCTTCTAATTTCGCAACAAACGTTGAACATTGTATTAATGATGCAAATAATCAAATCCTTTCTTCTTTGCTCCTTCCCCCCTCCTTTGCGGTCAGACGACTTGTCGACTGGGCGCGAACAGCAGTATGGAAGGTGGAACTAGGGTTGTGTCTCTCGGAACCCGAATCGATGTTGCGTTGAGCCGGAGCTCGCAACCCGAATCGAGGGTGCGTCGAGCCAGAGCTCGGAACCCGAATCGAGGGTGCATCGAGCTGGAGCTCGGAACCCGAATTGAGGGTGCGTCGAGCCAGAGCTCGAAACCCAAATTGAGGGTGCGTCGAGCCGGAGCTCAGAACCCGAATCGAGGGTGCGTCGAGCCCGAGCTCGGAACCCGAATTGAGAGTGCGTCGAGCCGTAGCTCGGAACCCGAATCGAGGGAGCGTCGAGCCGGAGCTCGGAACCCGAATCGAGGGTGCGTCGAGTCGGAGCTCAGAACCCCAATCGAGGGTGCATCGAGCCGGAGCTCGGAACCCGAATTGAGGGCGCATCGAGCCGAAGCTCGGAACCCGAATTGAGGGTGCGTCGAGCTGGAGCTCGGAACCCGAATCGAGGGTGCGTCGAGCCGGAGCTCGGAACCCGAATTGAGTGTGCGTCGAGCTGGAGCTTGGACCCGAATCGAGGGTGCATCGAGCCGGAGCTCGGAACTTGAATTGAGGGTGCGTCGAGCCAGAGCTCGGAACCCGAATAAAGGGTGCGTCGAGCTGGAGCTCGGAACCCGAATCGAGGGTGCGTCGAGCTGGAGCTCGGAACTCGATTTGCTTGGTTAAAACGATGCTTAGGTACCGAAGTGCGTTCACTTTGGTCAAAAACGTTCGCCCGATATTATTATTGAATTGGAAGTTGGATACAATGGCAGCCAGCCTCGGCCATCACCGGGAGACACTTATGAAATTATGCAAAATAGCGCTTCAAGTGCTCGGCGTGCCAAGTGTGCTTCAGGTCCTCACCTCCTAATGTAGCCAGATGGTAGGACCCAGGCCGCCCGGAGCCGGTCACAATGTACGGGCCTTCCCACTTGTTGCCTAGCTTCGTCGGGGCGGCCACCGCGCGCAAGACAAGGTGCCCTGGCTGGAACTCGCGGTGCACTTGACCTTGGGGTCGTACCACGCCTTTGTCTGCTTCTAGTACTGCGGGAGGTTGGCGATAGCTCAGAGCCGTGTTCCCTCCATGAGGTCGAGGGAGACGGCGCGCTCTTGATCGCTCTCGGGCGTTGTGACTTGCAGCGAACCAGCTCGAAGTGCCATCGGGGTCATTGCTTCGTCACCAAATAGGAGCCGAAACGGGGTGAACCCGGTTGCTCGGGAAGGGGTGGTCCGAACGGACCACAAGATCTTCGGTAGCTCCTCAGGCTACAATCCCTTAGCTAAGCCCACGATACGTTTGTTGAGGCCGGAGAGAATATGCCCATTAGCCCGTTCGACAGCCCCATTTGATTGGGGATGCCGCACCGCTACAAAACACAGCTGGACTCCCAATTCTTCGCAGAATGCTTTGAAAGCCCTAGCGTCGAACTGGGTGCCATTGTCTAGCGGAGCTGCTTGGGCACTCCAAAGCGGCAGACTATGTTCTGCCAAAAGAATTTCTGGACACTTCGAGAGGTGATGGAAGTCAATGGTTCGGCTTCGACCCACTTGGCGAAATATTCAACAGTGACGATGGTGAAGCGCAGGTTGCCTCTCGCTCTAGGGAATGGTCCAATGAGGTCCATCCCCCAGCGAGCTAGACGCCACACAGGCAGGATGAGCTGTAGGCTGACCGGGGGCCTTTGGCTCCGTCGCCCCATCCATTGGCATCCTTGGCAGGTATGCACTAAATCTTCGGCGTCGGTGACGATTGTGGGCCAGTACACGCCCTGCCAGAGGGTCTTCTCGGCGAGTGCTCGAGGGGCTAAATGGCTGCCACACAGCCCCTCGTGGATCTCTCGGAGCAGCGCTATTCCGTCCGGGCGAGAGATGCACCTAAGCAGCGGGGAACATACCACTGACTTGTAAAAGACGCCATCAACGACTTGAAAGGACCTGGCGCGGAGCAGAAGCCGCGCCTGACCCGGAATGGGCTGGTCATCCAAATCGTCGCTGAGTGCTCGTAAAATGGGCTCCCGCAAATCATTGCTGACCATGCAGAGAACTGCAGCTGGCCGAGGGGACGCTGGGGCCTTGACCGGTACGGAGGGTGGTACTTCTTCGTGGAGGGACGCCGAAGGTTTGGTAATTTCCTCGAAGAAGGTCCCCGGCGGCAAGGCTTGGCCGCCGGCCCCAGCTTTAGCGAGGGCGTCGGCTTGGCAGTTTTCGCTTCTTGGGATGCTCTGGACGGATATCCCCTTGAAAGATGCTTCAACTCTCCAGATAGCTTCGAGGTAGGCGGCGAGGTCGGCGTGCCGGACCTGGAAACTCTTGTCTATATGTCCGGCAACGACCCGAGAATCAGTCTTGACTACGACGCGGGCGGCTCCGAGCGCATGCGCCTTGCGAAGAACCAGCAGCACTCCTTCGTATTCGATGATATTGTTGGTAGCCTTGAAGTTCAATCGAGCGGAATACGAAGCCTACTGGCCGGAGGGGGAGACAATGGTAAAAGACTAATCTAATCCGAAAGAAGATACGTCTTCCATCCTCGCTGTCAGATAAGCTCTGTGAAGATTCAACCTTCGAAGTCATACCCCGAACAGAAGTCTGCATGGATTCTTCGAGCTTGATCACATACTAAACTAGAGTTAATACGGGAACTTCGGTTTAATAGATTGGCTTTGTCTTATTTTCCCCCAACACCGCTGATCTCAGATCTGACCGTTCTGAGGCGAAGCCGTAGCTTCTACGAAAGCTCCGCATCAGAACAAGTTATCTTTATTTAGGTTTTTACTATTTTTCCTTTAGACCCACAGTCTGTCAGTCGAGTCTGTAAAAAACCCTAAGGGCATTTTGGTCTTTTCCATTTTTTTTTCCGCGTCTGTAAAAACCCTAGGGGTATTTTTGATTTTTCCCATTTATTGGGCTGCCTATAAAAAGGCCCCAATACCTAGGGTTAGGGTTACCCATTCTGAAATCAAGTTTAATCCCACTAAAGTTTGGGTCACTTTTCTGGCTTTCCACGTTCGTCTTCCTGTGAGCGCCGCCGCATTTTGGGTCTCCTATTCATCACGAGTACACCTGGATTCACATAGCATTGGCTCACCAAGAAAATCGCTAATCAGGTTTATTCTTCCACTCCCAGCCATCGAGCGTCACGCCTTTGATTTGATTTCTGTTGCCTTGTTTTGCGTGCCTACTTTGATCGTCTGGATGTGATAGCTGGTGATTAGCCATAGATTTTTATGTCGTTCGTTCTTTTGTTCATAGGGTGGTGTTTTACAACTATTTCACAACTAGGCTATAGGCTCTATTGTTTTTCTGTGTGATAGCTGTCTTTAGCTATGTGCTAGGCACGTAAGTCTAGCTCTTGGCAGAAAGTTTTTGCAGAAGTAGAAGCATGCGCAACAGGCATGTGTTGCGGCTTCAGCAACGTCGCATCAAGGTAATGGCGTGACAATTCAAGGCTATCAGTGTTCTGATCGAAACTTTCATCCTAGCGAAGACTCTGTTTCTTTTCCTATTTGTTTACGAAGCCTACGCGAAGGCTGTATAAGCCACTCTGTTACTTGTTTTGTGTGCTGCTGAGTGACGAACTACAGAGAGGTCTTCGCTGTCTTCTTTGTGGCAGAGCACGAAGAGGGATCAAAGTACTTGTCGTGCGCAGTTGTCTTTGCTTGCTTCAGAGTGTGACTTCGCTGCGTTTTGTCGAAGCATGCTACGAATTTCATTTTGGCTTCGCTGAAAACATTCCTTGGAGATAGCCTTCGCTGTAGTAGCATCGAAGCTAGCCTCGAAGTAGAAGCTCCATCATAGACTTCGGTAGGTTTCAAACAGGGATAAAATTTGAACATCGATATTTCTTCTCGTTTTGCGTGAACTTGAGCAGATTACATGTGATGATTATTTTGATGACGCTTGAAATGCTTATGTCTTGATCGCACTGTTGATCTGCCTTTAAGCACTTTGTTGGTGTCTTTGCAATTAGGACACTGGTCGTTTTTAGGCTAGATTATTTTTAGCATCTGTGATCTGTTTCATTTATGCTGATTATTTGTTGAGGTGTGTTGGGTGTTGGGAGAAGGCCATTGATTCGAAAGAATTTTTTAGGCGCCCATTCACCCCCCTCTGGTCGCTACTTTCGGTCCTACAGGTGGATACTCTGGATAATGAAGAGCTTGCTCTCATTGCCAGAAGGTTCACCCATTTTCACAATGAGAGACAGGATCAGAGGAGAAGTGGCTTTAGTGGTTGTTTTGAGTGTGGTGACAGTTCTCACATAAAGGCCAATTGTCCTAAGCTTAAGAGGAGAGACGAGAGTGAGCGCCCCAAACACCACAAGAAGGAGAAGAAATCTTATGTGAAGGGTAAGCACGACAAGGTGGCTAAGAGGGTAGCCAAGGCCGCTTCTAGAGCATTTGTTGTTGCACTCAGTGACATCGACACTTTCTCAACTGAGGAGTCGAGCTCTGATGAGGAGTAAGAGTCTCCGAGAAAGGAGGAAAAGCAGGAAAAGAAGGCAAGGGAATTCACCGGCCTTTGCTTCATGGCCGATAGCACTCACAACGGTGATGATCTTCACTCATCTGAGGTACCACTATCCTATGACCAACTTTTCATTAAAGTTGATGAACTGAATGAAGTAGTTCTTGGTCAAGATATATTACATATTCAGGCTGCTAGAGATAGAAAAGACCTTAGACTTAGGATAGAATCTATTTGTACTGATTATGACATGCTTAAGTCTAAAATTGATGATGCTGAATGTGAATCTTGCACTGTTGTCATGGGTGAGCTTGCTCAGTTGCGTTCTGTGCATGCTCAAAATATTGATGAGCTTGAGACTGCACAGAAGCAGCTTTTGGTGGTGGAGTCTAGACCTATTTCTTGCGATGCTTGTTCAAATTGTCCTTTATTGATTGATAGCATTAACTTTAGAGACAAATATGTTAGGGAGTTAGAGGCTAGATTGGAGAGTGCTGAGTGTTCTAAGGATGTGTAGCCTGCTTGTCCCACCTGCATCACCCTTAAGGACCAACTCAGTTTTGCTAGAGGGCAAGCTGAAAACCTTATGACTGAAAATGAATACCTTCTTTCTGTGGTTAACAAATGCACTGAGGGAAAGGGTAGGATGGATTTTCTCTTGGTCAAGACCAAGATGTGTGGTTACAGGACAGAGTTAGCTCTAGGCTTGGGTTTTGAGAGAACTCCACCAAATAGTGAGAACAAAACTATTTTTACCTCAGCCAGTACCTTAGAGAAAGAGAGAGCTTAGTTAGACACTCCATCAGCAAAAAAGCCTACCCAAACTCCAAAGAAAACCACTCCTCCTGTCAAGAAAATTCCTCTCAAGAAGAACCCTCTGATAAAATCCAATGCGCCTATGAGGAGTGCTCCTATGACCCATGAGAATGCCTCTAGGAGAGTGTTTCATTGTTATTACTGTCAGTGGGCGGGTCATTTTGTTGGGTTTTGCTATCGTCGCATCAAGGATGAGCGACGTTCTTAGACGTTGAGGTTCTAGGACATGCATTACCCCCCTCTAGGTATGCATGAGTCTGAGTTTTATTCACGTCCTGTTTATGAGGCTCCTCGATCTTCTCTGAGAGGCTTCACCCCTCATGGTGTTCACCATGTTTCATATCATGTTATACCTCGTTTTAGTGGCTTTGTGCCTCGACAGGTTGGGAGACCTCGTCATGCACCTGAGTTACTTCATGTAGGTAGACCTCATACTTTGCATCACTCTATTTTACTGTGCATAGACAGTGTACTTTTACTGTGCCTACTGCTCGTATCACTCAGTGCTGGATGACTCGACATGCTTTCACTCACCCTAGCACTAAGCGATCGAAGTTTTCCTGTTTTGAGTAGGCACCAGATCAAGGCTTGGAGGGCACGTGGATCATGGACTCCGGTTGTTTGTGCCACTTGACCAAAAATGCAGCTTGGTTCTCCAGCCTCACCACAACCAAGCAAAAGGAATAAATCACCTTTGACAGCAATCGAAGGAGTAGAGTGAAAGGTAAAGGGGTGGTAAGAATCAACTTGAACTTCACTCTCAAAGATGTTCCTTTGGTTGAAAACTTGGGATACAATTTGCTTTCTGTATCTCAATTGCTTGATGAGGGCTTCGAAGTGCAATTCCATCACGATACTTCGCAAGTACTCAATTCTGATGGCGCTATGGTCTGTAAGTTCTTTAGAGTTGGGAGAGTCTTTGGAGCTGATTTTTCTGAGTCATCTGGTTCTTCTCACTGCCTTGTTGCACATTTGACTTCTGAGCTTTGGAAGTGGCATAGGAGACAAGGGCATATGAGTTTTGAGTTGCTCACTCGACTGAGTGCCCTAGGATTGGTCCGAGGATTGCCCAAGCTCAAATTTGAGAAAAATTTAGTTTGTGCTCCCTGTCGACATGGAAAAATGATTGTTGCTTCGCACTCGCTAGTCACCATGGTGTTGACTGAACAACCCGGAGAATTTCTCTATATGGACACTGTAGGTCCTTCTCGGGTTAGTTCTTTAGGCGGCAAGTGGTATGTGTTAGTCATTGTCGATGATTTTTCTTGCTACTCTTGGGTCTTTTTTCTAGCCAGCAAGGATGAAGTGTTTACACACTTTTGGAGTTTGGCATTGAGACTTTTCACTAAACTCCCTGGTGAATTAAAATTCATTCGAAGTGATAATGACACTGAGTTCAAGAACAGTCTCTTTGTTGATTTTTGCATGGAGCATGACATAGAACATCAATTCTCTGCTGCGCGGGTCCCTCAACAAAACGATGTTGTTGAGAGAAAGAACCGCACTTTGGTGGAGATGGCTAGGACGATGCTCGATGAGCACATGACTCCTAGAAAATTCTGGGCTGAGGCCATGAACACTAATTGCTCCATCTCAAACCGAATTTTCTTGCGCTCAATTTTGAACTTGACTTCTTATGAGCTACGTTTTGGGAGACAACCCAAAGTTACTCATCTTCGAGTTTTTGGCTGTCGATGCTTTATTCTTGAACGTAGAAATTTGGATAAATTTTAGTCGCGCTCTTCTGACGGGATTTTCTTGGGTTATACTACTCACGGTCATTCTTATCGTGTTTTCAATTTGGAAACTAACACTGTCATCGAGTCATGTGATGTGACTTTTGATGAATCAACCCCCTGTGTTAGCTCTTCTTTTGAACAGGCCAATGAACATGATATGGAGCAGACCATCATTGAAGATGAAGATCCCAAAGATTTTGAGGATGTACCTCTACTACCATCGACATCGACCCCCGAAGCCGACCCCGCTTCGATCACTTTGGCAAGAGGCCCCAAAGCTACAACCTTAACATCGGTCATCTTCGACCATTCACCGGCACAAGTTGAGGGGGAGACTGCATCCCGCCGCAAGGCTGCTCATCACATTCAAAGGATGCATCCTCCTGAGCAGATCATTGGTGAGCTTGATCAAAGGGTAACATGTTCTCATGCTCATTTAATTGATTCTTCTTTTGTTGCCTCTTTTGATCCCTTAGATGTGAGTCATGCACTTTCTGATTCTAGTTTGATCAATGTCATGCATGAAGAACTTGAAAATTTCGAGAGAAACCAAGTCTGGTCACTTTTAGATCCTGCACCTAATGTTCATTTTATTGGAACTAAATGGATTTTCAAAAACAAACAAGGGGAGGATGGGTCTGTAGTTAGAAACAAACCTAGACTTGTGGCCCAGGGTTATTCTCAGCTAGAAGAGATTGATTTTACTGAAACTTTTGCACCTGTTGCTCGGCTTGAGGCAATTAGGATTTTACTTGCATTTGCGGCATCTTGAGGTTTCAAACTTTATCAAATGGATGTTAAAAGTGTTTTTCTTAATGACTTCATAGGTGAAGATGTTTATGTAAAACAACCTCCTAGTTTTGAAAACCCCAAATACCCACATAAAGTTCTTAAACTTCATAAGGCTATTTATGGACTCAAGCAGGCCCCACGGGCTTGGTATGACAGACTTAAGTCTTTTCTGTTTGAGCGAGGGTATTTGATGGGATCTGTCGATAAAACCCTGTTCACTCTCAAGCATGGCAAAGATTTCATTCTAGTTCAGATTTACGTCGACTATATCATTTTTGGTGTCTCTTCTCATGCTTTGGTTGCCGAGTTTGCAGAAACTATGAGCAGGGAGTTCGATATGTCCATGATGGGCGAACTCAAATTTTTCCTTGGCTTGAAAATCAAGCAAAGCAAACAAGGTACCTTCGTCCACCAAACAAAGTACACCAAGGACCAGCTCAAGAAGTTCAACATGGCTGATGCTAAGCCCGTAGCCACTCCAATGGCTACATCTATAGCATTGGACCCTGATGAGGATGGAGAAGCCATATATCATAAGAGTTCCGAAGCATGATCGGTTCCCTCCTCTACTTGACTACTACGAGGACGGACATACACTTCGCCGTATGTCTGTGCGGTCGTTTTCATGCTTCGCCACGTGCTTCGCATCGCCAAGCGGTAAAGCGCATTCTCAGGTATCTCAAGCATACCCTTGAATTTTGCATTTGGTATTCAGCATCTTCCTGTTTGTATCTTCATGGTTATTCAGATGCAGATTTTGCTCGGTGTAGAATTAATAGGAAGAGTACCTCTGATACTTGTCATTTTCTGGGTACTTCTCTTGTTTGCTAGTCTTCCTGCAAATAGTCTAGCGTTGCGCAATCCCTGGCTAAGGCCGAGTATGTTGCTGCAGCTAGTTGTTGCTCACAAATTCTATGGATGGTTTCCACTTTGCGGGATTTCGGGTTATATTATAAGGGTGTTCCACTGTTTTGTGATAACACTAGCGCTATTTGCATTGCAAACAATATGGTTCAGCATTCCAGAACCAAATACATTGATGTGAGATATCATTTTCTTAATGATTACAATGAGAAGGGTGATATTGAAGTTCAATATATTGATACCCAGAACCAGCTTGCCAACATTTTAACTAAACCACTTGATGCATCTAGATTTTCTTACTTGCGTTGGGATCTTGGTATTTGTCATCCTTATGGCATTTTGTGAGGGGGAGTATGATTTAGTTATTTTGCGTGGCTTTCTTATGATGATTTGTTGATACACTTAATTGCTATTATATGCCTGTACATGATTGTCTTTCTCATCATGCTCTCAGCCTGAGTTAATATATCTCATTTCATATTGAGCATGATTTTAATTTCATCAAAACTCTAAATTTGATCACTGCTTAGTCTTGTGTCTGGCTTATGTTATTCAGGACTGCTTTAGCTAGAATCCTTTTCTATGGATGCACAATTGCAACTTGAAAATTATATTGCTATTTATGGAATCATACAAAAATGTTACACAACAAAAATCAATATCCATGATTTATGTGCTAAAAATGAAAAGATCCAGGCGGGTTTGCTTGTTGCACTACTTTATTCTAGACAACTTAACATAGCACCTTGGTATGAACTAGGATAACTTAATGTTTGTCAAAATCATTGTCTTAATATTCTGATGGTCTGTCTGGACCTAGGCTTGGCATGGTTGGAAAGCATAAGGTGGATGAGCAAATAACCACTGGCACTATCAAAGAATTGCAAAGTCTATATCACTTGCTAATCAAGTTTGCTAAAATGCACCATGAAAATTGGACTTGCTCTCCTGTGTAGAAATTGTTTAGCTTTTACAGTTCCTATTTTCACTTGTCTACATGACTAGTTTGAGTGGTGATGATTTTTCTTTTCAAAAATTGACAAATTCTTGCCTCAAACATTGAATCTGGAATATATTTACTAGAGCTGAGCATTTGAGCCTGATAATTTGATTTGGCATATTTTTGCACTATATGTTGTCATACTCTTCATCATCTTGAAGCCCTGCATTTTCTGCTCCTTGATTCTTGCATTGCCAAAGGGGGAGAAAATACCTTGTTTGCCTACCTAAGGGGGAAGACAAGTGGTGAAGCTCAAAGGGGAGAGAAATTTTTTAATTTTTACTACCAAAAGGAGGAATTATTGCCAAATGGATTTTCATGACTCAAGTCAACTAAAATTCATTAATCAAGTGACATGTTTTGGCTCTTTTCTTGAGACTTTATGGTCACTTGTGTGCTGAAAATCATCAAATTTTCTTGAACTTGAATTTGGTTGTCAATGCACTCATCAAGGGGGAGATTGAGAAACCAAGTTGAAATGTGCCTTAGTTTCAAGTCTGTGATGAGTGATTAACAAGTTGCCTTCTGGGCGAAGGGGTTCGGAGGTGTTTTCCAAAGGGTGCAGATTTAGCTAGCTGTGACTGTGCAGCGGAGTGTGTCTGTCGGAGGGGTCTGGCAGAGCATGATGACTTTATGGTACCAAAAGGTTCAGTACTTTGTCGGTACACCGGAGTATGTACCGAAGGTTGTTTACCGGAGAGGTCTTCGGGGTACTGGAAACACATGTTTGCTTGTGTAGGACCGAAAGTAGCGACTAGAGGGGGGTGAATGGGCGCCTAAACATTTCTTGCTAAACTATGATCTAATCCCAACACCTAAACAAACTTAACCAGACAAATAATATTAGCAAAGCAAATTACTGGAATTAAAGTTGTCTATCCTAAAAATGATCGGTATCTTAATTTAAATGATATTAAAGAGAAACTAAATAAAAATACTACAGTAAATAAAAACAGCCAAATAAATCACGACATATTTATATTTCAGTCTAGAAATAAAATACTAATCAACTGAATAAAAACATGGATCATCCAGAAATTAATTTAGAAATAAACCTAAAATATTTCATGTAAATCTAGAATGAAAATATTACTACGAGTAATAATAAATTTTTCTTTTTATACGAGCAGATTAAAAAATATTTAAATAAAAATATGCGAGTACTAAATATATTTTGGCAGATTAAATTACCCACAAAATTTCTAAACAGATTTTCAGCTAATTAATTAATAGATGATTATCTATAAAAATGATCTACCAAAAAATAGGAGATTAAAAACTTTTTACCTGCTTGCGGCGCCGTGGAGATCTTCGTCATCGTGGGAATCTGCAACACTGCTGCACTGCACGCCGAACACAGTGCTCCTTCTGCTGTGATAGCCGCGCCTTACGAAGAAAACATTGTCCTGTCGACGTGCGCGTCAAAGAAGAAAAATAAAAAACTTCCCAGTCGTGTGTACGACGCTTCCAGCCGAAGGAACCAGCAGTGCTGCTGATGCCCGTGGGGCCGCCGCTGCACTCACGCTGCCGTGGGAGATGCCGTTGTGGGGCCGGCCGTGCATTGAAAGTAATTTTTTGCCGTGGGAGATGTCGCCGTGGGGCCCGCTTGAGGAAAAAGGTGGAGAAAACTGTGTGTGCCCGCTGCTTTCCTAAAAACCAAACCATCGTGGATGCCCCGGTGCAAAAGAACTGCTTGCGGCTGACAGGTTCCATAGCCAACGTCGTCGTGCCAATGAAATAAACACCACTGCTATGCATGTACGCTGAAGACATCGTCCATGGACTATAGATTGATATTGGGGAAGAATAAAATAACAGTCATCCTATCCCCAGGAGGGTAGGGGCCTATTTATAGGCGACTCCTAATACATGGAAGGAATAATTACCCCTAGGGTAAATTAACACCGACTCTAAAATAAATTCCGAAAAATACTAAAATATTCTTAGAAAAATCACCTGACTGAAATAAAAATATTCTAGACTTAAAAACTAAATTTTAATATCCTACAAACAAAATAATCATAGGTTGTCAGTTTTGTGCCGACACTGACAAAGCGTCCACCGTCTTCGCACTCGATACCCGGATTGGGCCGACCCGACCCCGCAGCTTACTCAGCCCGACAATCGCTCACCGCCCGTATACCTGAGTCAAACCCAGTCAACAGACCAGTGGATCCTCTGCCGCTCCTAGCCCATGTATCCGGATTGGGCCAGCCCGACTCCGCGGCTCCTCTACCCGGCTGTCGCTCGCTGCCCGTGTACCTTTGTCACACGTGGCCTAGACAAGGCAGGTCTTCATGTCTCTTTCCTTGACTTCCGTTGACAATCACTCATCACATTTGGAGTATCAAACCCATGTTCTTCAACATGGTTTCTCAATCTCCCCCTTGATGAGTGCATTGTCAACACCCTCTTCAGCTCATCTTCAGAACCTGCAAAACATGTGGAAGCAGGAAAACAAAGACAAAAGAAAATAGAAGAAAGAAAATAAAAGTTTAACCCTAATGACCAAAAGTCAAACAGAAGCAAGAAAATTGTCATTATGGTTAACCAAAAATAAAGACTCAAAAGAAAGTGCAAATCTCAGAATTACTAAAAAGGAACTCCCCCCTGAAATAAATCGCAGAGAAAGCTAAAAATGTTCCATAAACTCCAAAATTTCTCCCCCTTGTTGACAAATGGACTCATCAAGTGAGACTAAATGCACTCTAAAGAGACATAGATATAAACTCCCCCTGAAATGCAGCTCCCCCTCAAAATATGCCATTAATGCAGATGGGGTGCAGGTGGAGTGTGAAAAGCATGCTTCTTAGATATGATTAACTGCAATTACAACATCTAACAGGTATAGCAAATGATATACTGTCTAAGATACATGAAATGATAAATGCAATAGATGATATCTAAAGGGAGTCATTAGCACGGATTATTCGATTTTTTTCAAACAAAAGCATCACCACATTTTCTAGTTGAGAAGCAAAGTAAAGTATGAGATGCAAAAGCTAACTGATATCTACCAAGATAAGCATTGTCCAAATCAAAGTGCTTCAGCAAACTTGTCATCTTTTTAAATTTTTTCAGACTTTTTCTTTTTCCTTTTCTTTTATTTTTTTTCATTTCTACTAGGGGTTATTTGCATGTCAAAGCTTATGCTAACCGACCAAGTCAAGCCTAGGCCAAAATTGGACCATCATAAGCTTAAGACATTGATCTTGGCATACATTACACCGTCCTAGTTCATACCAAAGTGCTATGGTAAGCAGTCCAGAACAATGCACTGCGACAAAGCAAACCCACCTGGATCTTTTCTAATAATCATAAAAATGCATATTTTTTTCATTTTTCAGAATTTTTTATCATATTGAAAGCATATAGATGTCCAAGTTGCATATCTGCATCTAAGTAAGGATCTAGCTACCAGGCATGTAAAAGATAGCGAAGGCATTCAGCCTACACATGCTAGTTACCAGAAGCAATGGTGATCGTTTTTCAATTTTAAAACATAAAAGCCATGCATATGACAAATATCAGATATATCATGTAAACTGAAACATAACATGATCATCGACATGTAATCAAAAACATATACTAGCTAGAGAAAGTAAAGCAGATTAATCATATAACAGAAGCAAACTCAAAATGTGATTGAAGATTATGCATGATATGAATGCACACAAAAAGACTCAATAAAAATAAAGAAGAAAAGAAAAACTGACACAAAGTATCCTAAAAAGGATACACAATTCCCAAATGAAGATCAATAATCATGAGTGGGAACAAACGGTCCACTACCAGGTTTAGCAAAAGTGCTAAACCAGTGTCGAGCCATCTGATCGTATGTAGGAAAGCAGAAGGAATCATATGAGTCTGGACCAAAACGCGGCTCAAAGCATGGTCCTCTATTCTGCCTAAAATCACGATCATGAGGTCCAAAACCGTATCCATAACGATCTAGAACTCTGCCGGAACGGAAACCACCCTCCGGAGAACGGTCATAAAAACCGTCTCCTCTACCACCACCTACACGACGTGGCCTAGCCTCTAGCCTCTCTCTACGTCGAGGAACTCTCTGTCTACCACCCTGCTGGTAGAAATGCTCCTACCCACCACGAGCTCTCTATGCTCGCTCAACCCACTTCCTCCTGAAGCAAAACTCTTCAAGATGCCCGTCTCTCTGACAAAACTCACAGTGATAGGTAGGCTTCTTGGGATGTTGTTGAGGCTTAGGATTCTTAGGCTTGGTGGTGTTGGGTGTAGCATCTTTTGTTTGAGAGGGTCCAGGTAAAGAATCAAGAGATGTGTGGAGAAGTTTAGGCTTTGGAACCCAGATTTGCTTCTTAGGTGGAGCTTTAGGTTGTTCTTGGAACACTCTATCCTTGGGCTTACTATCCTTAAAGGACTCAGTGGAGTGAGTCTTCGGATATCTCTGTTCGGGAGTCATCTTACTCCACTCCACTGCTCGGCTAATAGCACTCTCAAAATCAGCCTTGGTATAGGTGTAACCTACCCCAAATCCATCCTGTCTCTTGAACTGCTAGATCATCATGCCGAGCTGTGGCTCTTTGGCACTAATCCAACTCAGGATACAACGAAGGTAAAAGTTCTCATTCTGAACATCAGCTAGCTCCTCTCTCAAAGAAGCTAACACCTCCACCTGAGATAAGCAGATCTCACATTCTTTATCAACTTCGACAGACTTCTCTGCTTTTAGCTTGATCAACTCCATTCTCATGGACAAACAGTTCTCACAAACAGTGGGTGGAATTGACAATGTCTCAAGCTCTAGCTTAGTCTGCTCCAACTCAGCTCTCACTCCAGCTAACTCACCCACCTGCTTATCACTCTTGGCTCTCAACTCAGCTATACTAGCTAAATGAGATGGGCAGTCTACACAAGGTACGACGATATAGGCATGAGAATTTTTCAGCTCTAGCTGAGCGCTTTCAAGCTTAGTGGCCATAGCATCTCTCTCATCTACTCTCTCTATGTACTTGGACATAAGAGTCGTCAGGTCACACAACAACACCTCACAATTGGGGCACTCACTGCTATCACCCAAGCAAGGGGAAGACGATAGACTCTCAATCTTGCCATTCGCCATGGCAAGCTCACTCTCGGGCTCATCTATCCTCTTCTTAGCCCCTCTAAGCAGTTTCTCCCGATACTTCAACTCCTGACGGTTTTGTTCTAGTAAATTAGCAACTTCTTGTTCACAGGAAGATGCCTTCTCATCGTCGTCGTCAGAGTCATCGGAGGAGTCCTTTTTTTCTTATCCCCAAGAGCCATTGAGCAGAAACTCTTGTGCGGTCTTCAGCTATGACGCGAACGACTCTTCGGCTTGTCCCCGAAGGCCATGAAGCAGAGGCCTGCCGGATTGTCCCTATCCTTCCCCTTCCTGATCATGATCTCTTCATCACTTGAACTTGAAGACGAGAAGGAAGACGAGGATCTCTTGGAGTATCTTTTCTCCATCTCGGCGAAGAAGGCCTTGTCTCGCTTCTTGTTCTCACGCCTGTAATCCTTCAGAGCCTTTCGATAAAAATCTTATCTTAGGCTTGCCCTTTGTGGAAGTGGAGTTGTCGTACTTGCCGGAGTCGTAGGAGTTGCCGCCGGTTCCCTTCTTGTGATTCTTCTGCTTGGGGCAGTCGGCGATGAAATGACCTGGATCACCACACTCAAAGCATCTAGATTTTGTGCCATGTCTTTTAAACATTCGCTTATCATAGACACGTCGCACTTGGTTGTTTGTAACACCCCAAGAAATAAAAACAAATAAAATAAAAGAAAAATACTATTTAAATCATTTCTGGATTTATTTATTAAAGGAAAATCATAAAAGAACCCAAATAAAGCCAAACAGGGAGAAATACTCAAAATATGGACCTGAAAATTTTATGAGATGAACTAGTGCCCAAGATATAATTTTAGGAATTTTTACAAATTTTTACCAACAGTGATTCAACCCTTAATCAAATAAATGAATTACTGGAATTATTTTAAATCGGAAAAGATATTAAAACCTTAACGGGCCTCAACCTCCAAACCACCCTGAGCCCGGCCCAATCCGAACCATGGGCCACTGACATGTGGGACCCGCATGTCGGCACGTTCCCCCGCCTCTCTCTCCTGCCCGCGCCTCGCCCCGGCCCTACTTGGCAGCCTCCGGCGCCCGCCTTTCACCCACCGACCGCTCGGGCCCGCCTATCGGCGCTCGTTTTCCCCCTCGACCTCTGACAGGTGGAGCCCACCTGTCAGGATCGTCTTCCTCGTTGGAAGGGGATCCCCTTTCCTCCCCACCGGCGATCTCCTTCCTTTTTTCGCCGCCGGCCGCCCGCATTCGTCTGGATTCGCCTTGGATCACCTTCCCCAACCGCTGATGATCTCCTTCCATATAAACCCGACGCGTTTTACCGTGTATAGAAGCTCGGCCGTGAGTCAGGAAACCCTCGCCGGAGTTCTTGGAAACCCTCGGTTCCCTTCCCTCCTTACGCCGGCGACCCCCTATAAAAACCCTCCACGACCACCGCCCTCAGCCCACACACTCCCAGCCCTCCTCGTGCGAAAACAGAGCGCCGCCGCCTATTTTTCGACCTTGGCTCTGCTTCGCCTCCGGCGAGCCCTCGCCATCGACCCCGGCCCTCTTAGCCCTAGCCATCACCACCGTCGGATCCGTCATCACCCTCCCTTCACCGGCATCCACTCGGTTGGCCGTGAACACCGCCGAATCCTCGTCGCCGTCAAGCACCCGAACCCTCTCCGTCGTCTACGCTCGCCGCCGGTCACCTCCAGACCCCCATCATCGCCACCGAAGGTACTGTCAGGACCCCCTTCACCTCCGCATTCCATTTTGGCCCTAGCTAGACCCCCTAGGCCCTCGTCGCCGCCGTCGTAGACGCACCCGAGCCCGCCGTCGCCGGAGACGAAGGGGGGTACGTACCCCTTACGCCCGTGCTGTGCCAGAAGGCATCATGGCCGTCCGATCGTGATCGAAGGGCTACGATTAAATCCCTTTGGGATTTAATCTAGGCCCTCAGATCTGATCGAAGGGGTACGGTGTCATCTCGGCCGTTGATCATAACTTAAACCCCCGGCGTAATCTGGTGCGTCCACGTCATACCGTTTCGCCCGATCTAATCCTGGCCGTCTGTTTTCACTTAAGGGATCCCGCCTAGCGCCTGGCCACCGGATCTGGATCCAACGGATCTGGATCAACCGGTCCACGCGCATAGTGGCGCGGTCCACCGTGGGCCTGGCTCACCGTGGACCAGAGCCCATTTTCTGGTTTTAAACAAAATTCAGAAAATAATTTAAACTTCAAAAATTCATATCTTGCTCATTTTAACTCTAAATTTCACCATTCAAATTTTGTTAAATTCAGAATAATATTCTCTACACATTAATGCCATAAAAACAGTATGTTACTGTTACCCAAAATATTCTTAATAAATAAATGAATAAAAACCCCTTAGGATTAAAATTAATAATACAGAAAATAAATTAGGAAAAATCCTAAAAAGTTAAACTTTACTGTTTATACAAAACCTCACAATATTAAAATATTACTTCACATAAAAACACCCACAACTATTTATGTTCATTTATTTGGTGGATTTTATCTGTTTATTGAATGTATTATTTATTTTTCCGTATCGAGAAGACTACGAGTTCATCGAGGAGCAGGAGTTCTACCCCGAGGTTCCTCCATCACCATTTGCTGAACAAGGCAAGTCATCGACCACCCCAGTGGAAACAGTTGATCATTATTGAGCCTATGTTTTAATAAATTATCGCTATAACTCATAGGTTAATATTGCATTAGTACAATAATCAAGCCTTACACTTATATTTATTAGATCCCCGTCCTTGTGTGCAAACCCAAGCCATGCTTATTGAGCCTTAACTCCTTGTCACTCTACTATAAAAATATTAGGTAGTGCCCAATGTACCGGCACAACTTCTATAGGATAAAAAGAATGAGTCGTAGATAGCTGGATTCTGTATATGAATTTTCCCCGTTATTCTCGTCTCTGGACTCTGTTGGAGTTGGCTAAGTTATAAGTATGGTGGGTTCCGGGTGCAAGCTCGGGCACTGGTTTGTCGCACCCGGGGCACTATAAGGACCGGTCTGCGGGATCTGTTGCAAAGCACTTCCGTACCAACCACAAGTCTAATGGGTAAGTCCTAACTGGAAGTATGGAATCCTCCGGCTCGATGCACCATAGAGGAGGGGGCAAGGGGCTAGCCTGCGGGCGACTTGTACCGACGAGGCTCAAGGGGGGGTATGGTGGGGCTCCGATGCGTCGGGACACCATATGAAACCCATAAGAGGGTGCTGTTGGGTCGGGAAGGACTATATGGAAGGTATTGGCACGAGTTCCCGTGTAATGGGTCGTCTCGTTACACTTTGGTGTAAGTGATGAGTGCGTGCCTTGTGGGTACAGTGGTACATCTCTGATCAGAGTAATTTAATCTTTTCGAAAAGCCGAGCCCACGGTCAAGGGCGGGTTGTGTGACTACTCGCGGTTAGTTTACAATTGTTTGAATGGTCGAGTTATTCATGGCATGTAAGGACTGTTGAGCGAGGTGGGGCTGACTGTACCCCTCGAGTTAGAAGATGATGCTGCACACACATGTTTACTTTTTCGTATTAATAAATTGCTCACATTTAAAGCTTTACAATTATGCTGCTTCCGCAAAATTAGCCACTATCTCCCTTGTTATTACCTTGCATTATATTTGCATTCGGTGGCTTGCTGAGTACATCTGTACTCACCCCGTTGACTTACACCATCAGAGCCAGTCTACTACGAGGAGGATGAAGGTCTGGAGTAGCAACCCAGTCAAGGCGAGACTGGAAGGAGGCGTTCATCTAGGACCCTTATTTTATTAGTTTCTCTTCACCTTTATTCACTTTTGTATTAATGCAGTCTACGAACCGTGAATGATTGCCCGTATTGTACGTGGTCGCATGATGAACGTCTTGATTTATTGATTTTCTATGGAATTTCAATAAAAGTCCTGATTTATTAAATCGAGGCGCGACAAGATGGTATCAGAGCCAACTTGACTGTAGGAAGCCAAACAGACCTGACCTTAGGACTTATACTTACTATATTTTCTTACAAACACTACTTACTTTCTCATCTTCCAAGATTTTCATAAAAACTTTCTCTCTTTTGTAGATGCCGGTCCACACCATGAGCGGGACTCTTCGTGATGAGGCCGGATTCATCCGCGAGCTGCGCATGCTCGTCGGTTTCCTCGGATTCGAGCATGAGCCGATGTACCATGGAGTCTTCCCCGACGAGGAAGAAAGCTTCTGCGAGGTCACCGTCGTCGTCCAGCCCTCCCCTCAGACCGCTCACACCTATCGCGGAGGAGGACCTACCTTCTTGGTTGCCAGTCAGCGCACCACCCTCCAGGCCCTCACTGAGCTCCGGATGATCTACGACAGTGAGCTTTATGACACGGACTTCCGCTTCGTGCCTCTTCGCACTCCAGGGAGCCCCCACAACGTCTTTGTCAGCACACTCTCCCAGCGCCATTCTGCGATTGGTCATACCATGCGCTTGTTGGAGGCCATGGATGATCTCCATTACGAGGCATTGCAGGACGCCAATGGACAACGCGACACAATCAGCTTTTACCGACAATCTTCGGAGGATCTGAACCTCGAGAACGGAGATCTTCGTCGCCGCATCCAGCAGGGACATCGTTTGGCTGCCGAGGCAGAGGAGTTACGACGTCAGAATGAGCTCCTTCGGCAGCGTGTCGCCACTAACCCACAGCTCCGCTACCAGATCGAGGAATTAAAGAAGGACATTGAGGAGATCGCACCTTTTCCGCCTCGCAAGAAGAGACCCCTTCGGATCCCTACCGTGAGGCCCAAGAGGATCTCCCGCAGTGCACCACCCGCCGGACCATCCAGCTCCTCGACCCCGACGTCCCCGATTGAGCCGTCCCCCGAGCTACCCTAGACGTAGTTTACGATTGATTGCTTTTTCATTTTGCTTGCTTGTATTACCATTCATGTCAAAATGTAAGGCATGAATGAAAGAATAAATAAATGTAACCGCAAGAACGGTACCTTTTTGAAATAAAACATAAAGACTTCTCTAAAAATAAATGTTGTCTACTTTGAAAACTCCAGGATGACCAACACTCAGGGTTCCGACGCTCCCCAGAATGGAGGAGAGAGTGGCAACTTGCCACAATGGGGAGCCACGGGACAAAGGCAAGCCCCAATCGCTAATCACCCCACAATGGCCGAAATGATGGCCACCCAAAACCAGCTAGTCACTGCTCTGTTGAACCAGATGCAACAACAGCAACAGCAGATGCAGGAGCAGCAGGCACAGTTTTTCCGCCTTCACCAACAGCCCGAGCTGCATCATCACGCCGCCCCAGCTCCCGCTCCCACATCTCAGCTCTCGGAGTTCCTCCGAGTTCGCCCACCGACCTTCTCAAGCACCACTAACCCCATGGAGGCTGGGGATTGGTTGCGAGCTATCGAGAAGAAGCTCGATCTTCTGACCTGCACTGAGCAGGAGAAGGTGGCCTTCGCCACCCACCAACTCCATGGTCCCGCCGCAGAGTGGTGGGACAACCTTCGTGAGACTCTGCCCGAGGGACACGCCCACACATGGGCAGAGTTCTCGGCCGCTTTTCGCACCGCTCAAATCCCCGACGGCATTATCGCACAGAAACAGCAAGAGTTCAGAGACCTGCAGCAGGAGAGCAGGTCTGTTACAGAATACCTACACGAGTTCAACCATCTGGCCAGGTACGCACCTAAGGAGGTCCGTACGGATGCGGCCAGGCAGGCCAAGTTCCTCCGGGGACTGAAGGATGAGCTATCCCTACAGCTTATCTCCGGAGACTTCGCCAACTTCCAAAAGTTGGTGAACAAAGCTATTATGCAGGAGACCCAGTAGAATAAGGTCGACCTGAAGAAGAAGCGGATGATTGCCTTCCGGCAAAACCAGGGCATGGCCCAGAGACCCGGCTTTGCTCCACCTCCACCAGCGCAGCAGTACCACCCTCGCCCGGTGTATCGCCCTGCACCACCTGCCACCAATATCGGAGCCGGACAATCTCGCCCCACTCCCGCCGCACCAGCCGCCCCAGCTGCCCCGGCCAAGAAGCCGGAGATTCTGAGAGACAGGCACGACAAGCCTGTAGTTTGTTTCAACTGCCGCCAAGAGGGGCACTACTCCCATCAGTGCCCTCATCCCAAGCGTACTCAAGGCGTCGCTTCAAACCCCGCCGTCCGTGCCAAAGTCAACCACGTCACCGCCGAAGAAGCCCAAGCCGCACCAGAAATAGTCATGGGTAAGTTTATGGTTCATTCATCACTTGCAGTGGTATTATTTGACACCGGAGCTACACACTCCTTTATATCAACTGCTTTTGTGGAAAGAAATTCCCTAGACATAAGTGAACTACCTAGACCAGTGTTAATAGCTACCCCAGGCAAGCAAACCCTCGCCTATTCTTTTAGTCCAAGGGTATGGGTAGATATCCAAGGCACGATATTTTGGGCCGACCCCATTCTAATAGAATGTCAAGGTTTGGATCTCATTCTAGGGATGGATTGGCTAAATAAACATCAAGGAGTGATAGAATGTGCCCAGAGAAAAGTAACTGTGACTAGTGAAGAAGGGACTATCATCACATTCCAGATGCCAAGCATGAAGGCCGGAAGGACAAGACTACACCAGATTACCTTGGAGGAGATACCAGTAGTCAGTGAATACCCAGACGTATTCCAGAAGATCTACCTGGGATGCCACCTAAGAGGGATATCGAGTTCAGGATTGATTTGGTGCCTGGAACCACCCCTATTTATAAGCGACCATACCGGATGGCCGCCAATGAGTTAGCTGAGATGAAGCAGCAATTGGAGGATCTCGAAAGGAAAGGTTACATCAGACCTAGTACATCGCCATGGGGTGCCCCCGTCATCTTCGTCGAGAAGAAAGAAGACAAGGCAAAGCGTATGTGTGTGGATTATCGCGCTTTGAATGAAGTAACCATCAAGAATAAGTACCCGTTGCCTCGGATCGACGATCTCTTCGACCAGCTAAAAGGAGCTACAATATTCTCGAAGATCGACCTGCGTTCTGGATATCATCAGTTGAGGATTCGAGAATAAGATATACCCAAGACTGCCTTTACCACCCGTTATGGATTATATGAGTGCACGGTTATGTCCTTTGGATTGACCAACGCCCCTGCATTCTTCATGAATATGATGAATAAGGTGTTCATGGAGTATTTGGACAAATTCATCGTAGTCTTCATAGACGACATCCTCATTTATTCCTCGGACCAGAAAGAGCACGAGACTCACCTCCGGTTAACCCTAGGGAAGCTAAGGGAACACCAATTATATGCCAAGTACAGCAAATGCAAGTTTTGGACGGCGGAAGTAAAGTTCCTTGGACACATCATCTCTGCGCAAGGAATCGCAGTAGACCCTGCCACCGTAGAAGCAGTTACGGATTGGCTGCCACCCACGAACGTATCTGAGATACAGAGTTTTCTGGGTTTGGCCGGATATTATCGGAGGTTCATTGAGAATTTTTCTAAGATAGCCAAGCCAATGACCAAGTTGTTGCAGAAAGGAGAGAAGTATGAATGGACTCCTGAATGCGAGGAAAGTTTCCGCACCCTCAAGACCCGTCTGGTGTCAGCACCCATACTGACCCTACCTGATATCCGTAAAGACTTCCATGTCTACTGTGACGCATCTCGCCAAGGATTGGGATGTGTTCTTATGCAATACGGAAAAGTTATCTCTTATGCCTCCCGTCAGTTGAGACCTCATGAGTTGAACTACCCGACCCACGATTTGGAATTAGCCGCTGTAGTACACGCCCTTAAGATTTGGAGGCACTATTTGATTGGAAATCGCTGTGAGATCTTTACGGATCACAAGAGCTTGAAGTACATCTTCACACAGCCAGACCTCAATCTGAGGCAAAGACGATGGTTGGAACTAATAAAGGACTATGACTTAGGTATTCACTACCACCCCGGAAAAGCAAATGTGGTAGCTGATGCATTAAGTCGCAAGGGATATTGCACAGCCATAATGATTCAAGAACACGCACCCCTGTTATGTAGAGAAATGGAAAAGTCGAATCTTGGGTTAACCTCGAGAGCATATCTAGCCACCTTGGAGACTCAACCTGTCTTGTTCGAACAAATCCGCGAAGCTCAATTGGAAGACCCGGATATAGCTGCTATTAGGAAGAACATGAGGCAAGGAAAAGCCCCAGGATTTTCAGAGGACGAGAACCGCACCATATGGTTTGGAACCCGGATATGTGTACCGGATAAGCCAGAGATAAAGACCCTTATCCTGAGAGAAGCCCATGAGACATTGTACTCCATTCATCCCGACAGTACCAAGATGTACCAGGATCTGAAGGAACGTTATTGGTGGGTCAGCATGAAAAGAGAGATTGCACAGTTCGTCGCCGAATGTGACACCTGCAGAAGAGTAAAAGCTGAACATCAGAGACCTGCAGGATTGTTACAACCACTTAAGGTGCCTGAATGGAAGTGGGAAGAGATCGGTATGGATTTCATCACCGGATTACCAAAGACCCAACTTGGGTATGATTCTATTTGGGTGATCATCGATCGGCTTACGAAAGTAGCGCATTTCATAGCCGTCAAGACGACTTTTAGTGGTCCTAAGCTTGCAGAACTATACATGGCCCGGATCGTGTGTCTTCATGGAGTGCCCAAGAAGATAGTGTCCGACAGAGGAAGTCAGTTTACCTCTCGTTTCTGGAAGAACCTTCAAGAGGAGATGGGCACAAGATTGAATTTCAGTACGACCTACCACCCTCAGACGGATGGACAAACAGAGAGGGTGAATCAGATATTAGAGGATATGCTGCGAGCATGTGTCTTGGATTTTGGAGCCACTTGGGACAAAAGCTTACCATACGCCGAGTTTTCGTACAACAACAGCTACCAAGCCTGTCTTCAGATGTCTCCTTTTGAAGCCCTATATGGACGTAAGTGCAGAACACCTCTACTTTGGGACCAAACTGGTGAATCCCAAGTGTTCGGAACAGACATTCTTCGTGAAGCTGAAGAGAAGGTACGTATCATCAGAGACCGGCTCAAGACAGCCCAGTCACGACAGAAGAGCTACGCAGACAATCGACGCCGAGACCTAGCCTTTGAAGAGGGAGATCATGTCTACCTTCGAGTTACGCCTCTCCGTGGCACTCAACGGTTTAACATGAGAGGAAAGTTGGCCCCTCGATATGTTGGACCATTCCCCATTATCCGACGCCAAGGCATGGTTGCTTATCAGTTGGAACTACCACCCTCATTGGCTGGAGTGCATGACGTATTTCACGTATCTCAACTCAAGAAGTGTCTCCGCGTTCCGACAGATCAAGTGGACCTACAACAGTTGGATGTTCAAGAGGATCTGACCTATGTGAAAAAGCCGGTCAAGATATTGGAAGTCAAAGAAAGGACCACCAGGAGTCGGGTCATCCGCTTCTGCAAAGTGCAGTGGAGCAATCATCTGGTAGAGGAAGCTACATGGGAAAAAGAAGATGAACTCAAGGCACAACATCCTGAGCTATTCGAGGATTGATCCGAATCTCGAGGACGAGATTCTCTATAAGGGGGATAGGATTGTAACACCCCGAGAAATAAAAACAAATAAAATAAAAGAAAAATATTATTTAAATCATTTCTGGATTTAATTATTAAAGGAAAATCCTAAAAGAACCCAAATAAAGCCAAACAGGGAGAAATACTCAAAATATGGACCTGAAAATTTTATGAGATGAACTAGTGCCCAAGATATAATTTTAGGAATTTTTACAAATTTTTACCAACAGTGATTCAACCCTTAATCAAATAAATGAATTACTGGAATTATTTTAAATCGGAAAAGATATTAAAACCTTAACGGGCCTCAACCTCCAAACCACCCCGAGCCCGGCCCAATCCAAACCATGGGCCACTGACATGTGGGACCCGCCTGTCGGCGCGTTCCCCCGCCTCTCTCTCCCGCCCGCGCCTCGCCCCGGCCCCACTTGGCAGCCTCCGGCGCCCGCCTTTCACCAACCGACCGCTCGGGCCCGCCTGTCGGCGCTCGTTTTCCCCCTCGACCTCTGACAGGTGGAGCCCACCTGTCAGGATCGTCTTCCTCGTTGGAAGGGGATCCCCTTTCCTCCCCGCCGGTGATCTCCTTCCTTTTTTCGCCGCCGGCCGCCCGCATTCGTCTGGATTCGCCTCGGATCACCTTCCCCAACCGCCGATGATCTCCTTCCATATAAACCCGACGCGTTTTACCGTGTATAGAAGCTCAGCCATGAGTTAGGAAACCCTCGCCGGAGTTCTTGGAAACCCTCGGTTCCCTTCCCTCCTTACGCCGGCGACCCCCTATAAAAACCCTCCACGACCACCGCCCTCAGCCCACACACTCCCAGCCCTCCTCGTGCGAAAACAGAGCGCCGCCGCCTCTTTTTCGACCTTCGGCTCTGCTTCGCCTCCGGCGAGCCCTCGCCGTCGACCCCGGCCCTCTTAGCCCTAGCCATCACCACCGTCGGATCTGTCATCGCCCTCCCTTCACCGGCATCCACTCGGTTGGCCGCGGACACCGCCGGATCCTCGTCGCCGTCAAGCACCCGAACCCTCTCCGTCGTCTACGCTCGTCGTCGGTCACCTCCAGGCCCCCATCATTGCCACCGAAGGTACTGTTATGACCCCCTTCACCTCTGCATTCCATTTTGGCCCTAGCTAGACCCCCTAGGCCCTCGTCGCTGCCGTCGTAGCCGCACCCGAGCCCGCCGTCGCTGGAGACGAAGGGGGGTACGTACCCCTTACGCCCGTGCCGTGCCGGAAGGCATCATGGCCGTCCGATCGTGATCGAAGGGCTACGATTAAATCCCTTCGGGATTTAATCCAGGCCCTCAGATCTGATCGAAGGGGTACGGTGCCATCTCGGCCGTTGATCATAACTTAAACCCCCGGCGTAATCTGGTGCGTCCACGTCATACCGTTTCGCCCGATCTAATCCTGGCCGTCCGTTTTCACTTAAGGGATCCCGCCTCGCGCCTGGCCACCGGATCTGGATCCAACGGATCTGGATCAACCGGTCCACGCGCACAGTGGCGCGGTCCACCGTGGGCCTGGCTCACCGTGGACCAGAGCCCATTTAAACTTCAAAAAATTCATATCTTGCTCATTTTAACTCCAAATTTCACCATTCAAATTTTGTTAAATTCAGAATAATATTCTCTACACATTAATGCCATAAAAACAGTATGTTACTGTTACCCAAAATATTCTTAATAAATAAATGAATAAAAACCCCTTAGGATTAAAATTAGGTAGTGCCCAATGTACCGGCACAACTGCTATAGGATAAAAAGAATGAGTCGTAGATAGCTGGATTCTGTATATGAATTTTCCCCGTTATTCTCGTCTCTGGACTCTGTTGGAGTTGGCTAAGTTATAAGTATGGTGGGTTCCGGGTGCAAGCTCGGGCACTGGTTTGTCGCACCCGGGGCACTATAAGGACCGGTCTGCGGGATCTGTTGCAAAGGACTTCCGTACCAACCACAAGTCTAATGGGTAAGTCCTAACTGGAAGTATGGAATCCTCCGGCTCGATGCACCATAGAGGAGGGGGCAAGGGGCTAGCCTGCGGGCGACTTGTACCGACGAGGCTCAAGGGGGGGTATGGTGGGGCTCCGATGCGTCGGGACACCATATGAAACCCATAAGAGGGCGCTGTTGGGTCGGGGAGGACTATATGGAAGGTTTTGGCACGAGTTCCCGTGTAATGGGTCGTCTCGTTACACTTTGGTGTAAGTGATTAGTGCGTGCCTTGTGGGTACAGTGGTACATCTCTGATCAGAGTAATTTAATCTTTTCGAAAAGTCGAGCCCACGGTTAAGGGCGGGTTGTGTGACTACTCACAGTTAGTTTACAATTGTTTGAATGGTCGAGTTATTCATGGCACGTAAGGACTGTTGAGCGAGGTGGGGCTGACAGTACCCCTCGAGTTAGAAGATGATGATGCACACACATGTTTACTTTTTCGTATTAATAAATTGCTCACATTTAAAGCTTTACAATTATGCTGCTTCCGCAAAATTAGCCACTATCTCCCTTGTTATTACCTTGCATTATATTTGCATTCGGTGGCTTGCTGAGTACATCTGTACTCACCCCATTGACTTACACCATCAGAGCCAGTCTACTACGAGGAGGATGAAGGTTTGGAGTAGCAACCCAGTCAAGGCGAGACTGGAAGGAGGCGTTCATCTAGGACCCTTATTTTATTAGTTTCTCTTCACCTTTATTCACTTTTGTATTAATGCAGTCTACGAACCGTGAATGATTGCCCGTATTGTACGTGGTCGCATGATGAACGTCTTGATTTATTGATTTTCTATGGAATTTCAATAAAAGTCCTGATTTATTAAATCGGGGCGCGACATTGTTAAACAAGCATAGATCATCATCTCCTAGTGAATCAAGTTGTTCCTCGGAGATTGACATCAAGGAAAAGGCAGTACAACTCATGGCATTAGGATCAGCGGACGGTGTTGCAAGCGCCAGAGTCTTTGAGCCAAAACCAGTGAGATTTGATCTCAACTGGATATTGACCTCTAAGGCCTTGAGCTTACTAAAAAGCTCTGCGACGGTCAAGGTATCATAAGACGCACTCTCAACATAGAAGAGACCTTGATCTCCCAGATCTTAGGGTCCAATGTAGGGAGAACCTTAAGCGCCTATTCATGATCCGAGACCAGCTGCTGATCACACTCGGCCTTGTTGACGCGAAGCTTGTTAATGATTGATTGAAAACAACCAAACAAAGCCTCAATAGTCTCACCCGGCTTCTGTGAGAAATTTTCATACTCACGCCGGTAGGTCTGGTAGAGCCTAGCCTTAACCTGAGCTGTCCCCTCATGGTGTGCCTGGAGGGTAGCCCAGATCTCTTGAGCAGTGGTGAGATGGCTAACACGCTCAAACTCACTAGGACCTAGACCAGAAAATAAAATGTTCACTGCTTTACTATTATTTTGATGCTGTGTAACTACATCTACAGCAGTATCCGTAGCAATAGTCACTATGGTGAAAGTAGGATGAACACAAATCTCCCATATGTCCGAGCTCTGGCTCATAAGGTATGTTCGCATGCGAGTCTTCCAATAAGTGTAGCCAAAAGCTTCTAGGGATGGGATTTTACCAGAAGACGTCATGGTCACTACCTAGGTTTAGAATCGGTTAAGATATGAGAAAATCCTAACCTTTCTCTGATACCACTTGTAGTACCGAAAGTAGCGACTAGAGGGGGGTGAATGGGCGCCTAAAAATTTCTTGCTAAACTATGATCTAATCCCAACACCCAAACAAACTTAACCAGACAAATAATATTAGTAAAGCAAATTACTGGAATTAAAGTTGTCTAGCCTAAAAATGATCGGTACCTTAATTTAAATGATATTAAAGATAAACTAAATAAAAATACTACAGTAAATTAAAACACCCAAATAAATCATGAGATATTTATATTTCAGTCTAGAAATAAAATACTAATCAACTGAATAAACACATGGATCAACCAGAAATTAATTTAGAAATAAACCTAAAATATTTCATGTAATATAGAATGAAAATATTACTTCGACTAATAATAAATTTTTCTTTTCATACGAGCAGATTAAAAAATATTTAAATAAAAATATGCGAGTACTAAAAATATTTTGGCAGATTAAATTACCCACGAAATTTCTAAATAGATTTTCAGCTAATTAATTAATAGATGATTATCTCTAAAAATGATCTACCAAAAAATAGGAGATTAAAAACTTCTTACCTACATGTGGTGCCGTGGAGATCTTCGTCGTTGTGGGAATCTGCAACACTGCTGCACTGCACGCTGAACACCGTGCTGCTTCTGCTGTGACAGTCACGCCTTGGGAAGAAAACACTGTCCTGCTGACGTGCGCGTCAACGAAGAAAAATAAAAAACTTCCCTGCCGTGTGTACGACGCTTCCAGCCGAAGGAACCAGCAGCGTTGCTGATGCCCGTGGGGCCCGCCACTGTGCTCATGCTTTCGTGGGAGATGTTGTCGTGGGAGATGCCATTGTGGGGCCTGCCGTGCGTTGACAGTAATTTTTTTGCCGTGGGGGATGTCGCCGTGGGGCCCGCTTGTGGAAAAAGGCAGAGAAAACTGCGTGCGCCCGCTGCTTTCCTGAAAACCCAGCCGCCGTGGATGCCCCGGTGCAAAAGAACTTCTTGCGGCTGACAGGTTCCACAGCCAACGTCGCCGTGCCAATGAAATAAACGCCACTGCTATGCACGGACGCTGAAGACTTTGTACGTGGACTGTAGATTGATCTCGGGGAAGAATAAAATAACAGTCATCCTATCCCCAGGGGGTAGGGGCCTATTTATAGGCGACTCCTAATACATGAAAGGACTAATTTACCCCTAGGGTAAATTAACACTGACTCTAAAATAAAATCCGAAAAATACTAAAATATTCTTATAAAAATCACCTGACTCAAATAAAAATATTCTGGACTTAAAAACTAAATTTTAATATCCTAAAAAATAATCATAGGTTGTCAGTTTTGTGCCAAAACTGACAAAGCGTCCACCATCTTCGCACTGGATACCCTGATTGGGCCGACTCGACCCCGCAGCTTCCTCAGCCCAGCAATCGCTCGCCACCCGTATACCTAAGTCAAACCCAGTCAACAGACCAGTAGATCCTCTGCCGCTCCTAGACCATGTACCCGGATTGGGCCAGCCCGACTACGCGGCTCCTCTGCCCGGCTATCACTCGCTGCACGTGTACCTGAGTCACACGCGGCCTAGACATGGCAGGTCTTCATGTCTATTTCTTTGACTTCCGTTGACAATCACTCATCACATTTGGAGTATCAAACCCATGTTCTTCAACATGGTTTCTCAGCTTGTCAGTGGTGCGCAGGTGGCTTTGGAGGTGACAAACGGTTCGCACCGAGTGAACCTGGGTCAAGCGGGGGGCTTTGTGCCAGGAGAGCGGGGAGCTCGGTCATGAAGGCTGCGAGGGATCGAGGTTGGTCCTTGGGTCAAGGTGCATTAGGCGACGACATAGAGTGCAGAGGTTGGCTCCGACTGAAGGTACCCCGAGGCAAAGTCCTCAGAGGCGAGACACTTCGAAGTGTGCTCTAGAAGGAGTGACTTCGGAGTATGGTGGGCGAAGTCCTCGGCATTGAGGCAAGATGTTCAAAGTGTGCTCTGGAGGTAGCCACTCGAAGGGTCATTGATGAAGGTCTCGGAAGTCAAGGTGCATCGAAGGCATTGTTTGGATAAGGGTCTTCGTAGAAGTGTACTCAGGGCTGAGACACTGCGAAGGGGTGTTTATGGATATGCTTCATGCGAAGGCCTTAGACGGAGGGAATTCAAAAGGTGGCAAAGGTACTTCGAATGTGGGGTTTTAGAGTGTGGCTAACGTGAGGTATATCGGTCATACTTGGCTTCGGTACACGGACCAACGGAGTTCAAGATAGGAGTAGCTGCGAAGCCGTGGTGGTCCACTCCGGAGGTGATGGTGCGAAGGCTCTAGAGCTTTGATGGCTTCGGCTCAAAACCGTCACTGTATCAAAGGGTAACATTGGTGAAGCGAAGGCTTACGGGTTCAAGCATGTCACCGAAGCTACTACACACCTTGCGTGCGAAGGGGACTTCAGAAAACTCCAAATGTGCAAAGGCTGATCGTGTCGGCTCTGCGAAAGCTAATGTTGTCTCCTCTGCGAAGCTGACAAAGGAAGCCTCCAAAAAAGTAGACTACCATTTGTACCCCTTTGTCTTGCTAAGACAAAAATAGTGTAAACCCTAGGGGTAGAGTAGTCTATTCATAGGGTTGAATAGTGCCTTTCAATAGTGAAGGTTGGCTAGGTCTAGGTAACACTTTGAGCTACCATTTTTAGAACTCCAGAGCTAGCCGCCACTTTCATGTACTTGGTCCTATGAGTATTTTGTGTTCCCTGTTCATGCAATAAAATTTTCATTATGTTCTTTACTTGTTGCTTGAACTTGTATCCTTGTTTTGCACTACATGTGTTGATTTCTCTATGGTCCACTTCGTTTGGTTCAAGCCAAAGTTTTGCTCTGTTTCCTATCAAGCGAAGTGTGATGATGTGCTGAGTATGCGTGTTGTGTGTATCCTCTAGTGTGTGTTCGCCCTATGTAAATAGGAGGCAAGTCCTCTCTAATTAGTAGTGAAGCACTATGCAGAGTTGTGCTCGAGGCTTGTTTTCTTTAATGAGCGAAGTCAGTTCTGTCTGCTTTTATACCTTTGGTATATGAAGCCTAGTACTAGTTACTAGTGTTGAGTATCAGTTCGAAGCCCTCAGAGGGAAACTTACTTTTGCCAAGTGCGTAGTGCGAAGCATGCTCGAAGGCACCTTGTGTGCGGAGCCTGCACTAACCTGGCAGAGGTGTTTTTGGGTTTGTTGGTGAGAGAGAAGTCTTCTTGACTTCGAACTTTTACGCTTTCCAAAGCCTGGTTTCGGAGCTGTAAAATACCTCCGAACTAGACCTCGAAGGGTGTGTTCGAAGCTTGTTCCGTGGGAGACTGTGTTGAAAACAGAAGGTTATTTTTAGCCTGAATTTTTAAAAGCACTCATTCACCCCCCTCTGGTTGCCCTTTTCGGTCCAATAGAAGGTCCTCCAACCTCGACAGTATTCGAGGATCTCAATCCAGAGGTCCGAGAGGACCTCCAGAGGGGACTAGCGCTTTGGCTCCGTTTAGGAGGCATGGCTCTAGAAAGAGATTGGTAGAGAATGAAGTTTTCGTACTAGGTTCCCCACGGACGGCGCTAACTGTTGGCACAAAAGATTACACTAACAAATTTAAGAAATTAAGTGTGTAACAAATGAAGGTTTGTTTGAATGAACTATTCCAAGTCACCGAAGATGGATAATAGCTTGAGATAATTTGAAGTGTATATTGAATATCTGAGTATTCGATGCCCTTTACAGAGTGAAGATGGGTATTTATAGACCGAATATTAAAGGAAAAGACTTCTTTACCCTCTAATTACAACCGACTAAGAAGATACTGTTTAATATTCTTCATAGGGGCAAAAGAGTAAAAGACTAATCTAATTAGAGAGAAGATAAATCTTCTCTCCTTGCTGGCGACACCCCTTCGAGTGAAAAGGCTTTGGGAGGCTTCGTCACGCCATAGCCTTGACGAAGGTCTCTGCTGTACAGGGCTCCGAATACAGCAAAACCTTGATGCTTTTAGGATCTTCGGAGATCGAAGCTTCTGACTTTGTTTCTTCTACTTGTATCAACAGGGAAGTGTTCTTGACTTCTGGAGGATGAAATATTTTCCCCCAACAATACCCAACCTCGCCCAGAATCTAGTAACACCAATGTCACCTCCTTTATCTTCTTTAGAAATTAAGCGAAAGATAGTCGCATCTGTAGATCAAGTCGTTAGTGCTTCGCTAGCCAACCGTCTAGATTCGGCAGTTAGCTCTCAGGTAGAGGAAACATTTAGAAGGTTTGGCTTTATCGAAGCTGTTCCTCCAGCTCCAATCGCTAGCGTACCCCCAGTAAATCGCATTTATAGCAAAACTGACGGTAGTACCGACAAAGCTATCACGTCTTCCGCCTCAACATCTACAACCGAGACAAGTCACTAAACTTATGGCCAAGATAACCCTGCTTATTATGCACCACCTCCACCTACGCCTGTGCTAGTTTTTCCCGTGCTGCCTAGGCCACATGCTCCTACGCACCCACATAGACCCGAGCAGATCATATACCTTGAGCCAGCACAGGAGGAGGAGACCCGCGGCCGACGCACCGACATACCACCGCTAGTCGCGCCCCTGCATGAGAGACACACATAGGCAGGAGGCCAGGAAGACATTGAGGAGCGGATCCGCATGCTGTTTAGGGAGTGAACTGGCTTCGCACCTCGAGATCAGGCTAGGGTTTACCGAACGCCATACTCCGATCACTTTGATACCATACCCTACCCTCATAGCTATAGAGTCCCTGAATTCACCAAATTCGACGGCAAGGGTAACAAGACCACACTAGAGCATGTCAGTCATTTCTTATCACGGTGTAGAGAAGCTAGTGGGTCGGACGCATTAAAACTTAGACTGTTTTCTCTTTCACTGTCCGGCACCGCTTTCACTTGGTTTTTGGCACTTTCGCCGAACTCCATCCAAACAAGGGCCCAATTAGAACAAAAGTTTCATGACTATTTTTATACAGACAAGACAGAACTTAGGCTTTCACACTTGACATCGGTCAAACAGAAATCTAGCGAGAGTGTCTCTGAGTACGTCAAGCGCTTTAGAGACACCAGAAACTAATGTTTTAGTCTCAATATTTCAGAAATGGATTTGGTGGATCTAGCTTTTAATGTGTTGCATTCTAAGATTAAAGAAAGACTAGATAACCAAAACCTTTTATAGGTCAGCCAAGTCCTACAGCAGACTCTGGTCCAAGAAGGCCGGGCCAAGGATAAAAAATTCATTAAAACGTTTAACAAGCCTAGAGCTGAAGTTCACATCAAGGAACACTCTAACGAGGAAGAGTCAGAGGAACAGAACTATTCGACTGACATGTATGCGGCCGAATGGGCATGGAACACTAAGAGCAAGCCTGTCACTTGTTCTGAACTACGACCGTCTCCCACTAAGAGTCAGCCCAGCGAAGTTAAATACTCCTTTGATGTGACTAAATGCGATAAAATATTTGATTTCCTCTTAAAGATCTAGCTTCTCAGGTTGCCCAAGGGCCAGGTCATCCCGACCGCCGGCGAACTAAAGAAGCGCCCCTACTGTAAGTGGCACGATTCGCATTCTCATTATACTAACGATTGTAATGTTTTCCGTCGGTAGGTTCAATCAGCCATAAAAAAAGGATGATTGAAAATAGATTCTAGTCTGAAGATGAAGCTCGACAAAGACCCCTTTCCCATGAACACCGTCGACCTCGATAAAATGAAGGTGATGATTCGGCCAGGACAGGCTGAGTCATCTAAGGGGAAAGCTGTCGTTATTGGAGAATCACGCACACGCACACTCGTACCAAAGAACCCTAAAGTGGGAGTGTGGAAAAATAATATCAATGTGTCTTCTTAGGCTAGGGCTCGCAAGAAGCCAAAGGTAACATACCATATGTTGTTGCATAAACACCAGAAGAGAGCCAAGAAAGAAGGCCCCCAGCCAAAAATGCCAAGACATCCGAAGGGGCCAAGTGTAACACCCCAAATTTTCAAAGAAATAAAAATATCATTTAATCTATTTTCCTGGAATTATTTATTTTAGAAATACCTTTAATGCCCTCCTTAACCTTTTTGAACTAGGACCTAGACAAAATGACCAAACCAAAGACTAGAAAATTTTGTATGAGTTCCCAAGACCAAAAGATATTTTTGAGAATTTTTACAAATTTTTATCACCCTTGGAAGTAGCCCAAATATTTTAGATCAATTTCTGTAATTATTTTTATTCAGAAAAACATTTAAACAGTAACGGGCCCTCCCCCTCCCTTTCTCTCTCCCCCGGCCGGCCCAGCCCACACCTCCCCGCGTGCCCCGACTGACCAATGGGTCCCACCCATCAGAGACCCTCTCCTCTTCGTGCCCGACCGCCCGACCCCACCAGTCGGCGCCAACCGGCTCCCTCTCTCTGCCGAGCCCGACCCCCACCCGTCAGTCGCCACCCCGTTCGCTTGCGCTCGCTGGCGTGTGGCCCTCGTCTATCAGATCTGTCTTCCCCACCGAAGCCCAAATTCCGCCTTAGATCCGCCCCCGCCAGCCCCTCCCTTTAAACTGTTGCCGGCAATGAATCCCCCTCAACGCGCCGACCGTTTCCCCCTTTAAACCCAGCCGAATCGCATCCAGGTTCAACGTATCCCCTCAGAACCGAGCTCGTCGGTGTTAAGGCCATTTTAATTTCGGTCCTCCCCCGATTGCGCCCCCCCTCTGCCCCCGCCGGTGACCTTATTTAAACCCCCTGGCCGTCCGCGTTTGACCCCAACGCTCACTCGCTGCGAGAACTGTGGCGCCCCGATTTACCGAAATCAGAACATTATTGAATTTCATAAGAAAAACAATAATACAAGAGGTTCATCATGCGACAATCGTACATACAGCAAGTATTCATGGTACACAGACCATATTTATTACATCATAGTTTAATAAAAAAATAATAAAAGTAGAATGCATGACGAACGCCTTCTTCAAGATCTTTCCGCTTGACTGGGTCGCTACTCTAGACCATCCTCATAGTAGGCATCCTCTAAAGTGTGTCCAATGGATATGAGTACAAAAGTACTCAACAAGCCACCACAAATGCAAGTAGTAATGTAAGGTAATAACAAAGGAAGGATAATTGGCTAAAAGTGTGGAAAAGTACATTTTCAGTTATTGCATTTAGTGTGGTCAAATTTTGTCATGCGAAATAATAAACATTAACATCAATAATACCATCTAACTCGAGGAGTAAGTTTTACCTCCTCGTACAACAGTCCTTATATATCAAACCATCATGCACATACATATCAAAAGTAATCTAACTGTGGGATGTCACGCAACCCGCTCTTGACCGTGGGCTCGACTTTTCGAAAAGATTTATGACTCTGACCAGAGGTGTACTACTGTACCCACAAGGCACGCACTCATCCTAAACACCAAAGTGTAACGAGATGACCCATACCACGAGAACTCGTGCCAAAACCTCAGCATGAAATGCTCCAAGCGATAACCACCCGCTCTAGGTTTCGCCAGCGCACCGGGCTGCATCCCGGCTAACGTCGCACCCCCTTTTGCGCCACATCGGTACAAGCCACCCGCAGGTGCTGCTTGACCCATCTCCAAATGGTGGCCTCGGTTTGGAAGACTCCATACCTTAGTTAGGACTTACCCATTAGACTTGTGGTTAGTACGGAAGTGTATTGCAATGGATCCCTCAGACCGGTCCTTATAGTGCCCCGGGTGCTACCGACCAATGCCCTAGCTTGCTCCCGGAACCCACCATGCATTCACTCACAACCACAACTCATCACCGATAGAATTCCAAGGATAAGAAGTAACGGGGATCATATAGTAGAACCATTTTGCTATGACTCATTTTTTTATCCTATAGCGATCGTGTCAATACATGGGACACTAGCTAATAATATTAATCATATGGTGACAAGAAGGTTAGGCGAGATAGCATGGCTTGGGTTGCACATCAGGGTCGGGGGATCCTAAATAAATATAATGTAAGGGTTTACATTGGACTAATGCATGTATAGCCTATGTGTTTTAGCGATAGTTTAATAAAACATGGGTTCAATATGCTCAAAAATGTTGTTTGGTGACTTGCCTTGATCAGCGAAAGGTGAGGGAGGGACTTCCGGGAAGTACTCCGATTCCTCGGCGGCGTCGTAGTCTTTCCAATATAAATAAAGTGGAATAAAATTAATACAACATCCGATTAAACAATATAAAGTCACACAACAAGCACATAGGTTTTGATTGGTCCAAATTAAAGAAGACCAAGTTGTTTAGTTTCTGAAGCTTATTTTATAAATAATTTTAAAATTAACTAAAAGGGATTATTGTCCTTTTTATAAGGGGTTTTGAATTGTGGAAAACCTCATTTTAAGTTTTCTATTTAATTTGAAATAAACGATTCAGAGAAAACTTAGTGGTTTCACCATATTAACAGGAAATGAATAAATATAAACTTTACTGAAATTTAAATAATTGAATTTACATTTTTACCCTAAGGGCATTTGAATACCTATTTAAATAAACATGAAAAGTCCAAAGTAAACATACTGTTTTTATTGTATGAACATGAAGAGAATAATATTACAAATTTTCTGAAATTGGAATGGTAATTTTTGAAGTTAAAATGTGCCAGATATGAATTTTACAAGTTTAAAATAGTTTCTTGAATTTATTTTAAATTTAAAATCCCCTCGGGTCCACGGTGAGCCAAGCCCACGGTGAACCCGCGCACTGTCCGCGTGGTCCGGTCCAATCTGGGCCGTTGGATCCAGATCCAACGCGCGAGGGCGAGGCGGGGCGTTAAGTTGCGATCAACGGCTCACAACGCTCGGTACCACTTTGACCAGATGGACGCGCGAGATTAAATGGCGAAAAGGTCCTATTCTACACCGTCGGATCGAGATCGTGCGGCCAGGATCGAATCCGGCACGACACGTGTCGGGGGGTTAAGTACCCATCTTCCCCGACTCCGGCGACGCGACGGCGAGCGATTCTGGTGACGGAGAGGGCTATCCGGCCTAGCTAGGGCTAAAAACGTAAAGAGGGTACTGGCGGGAACAAGAGGGTACCCTTGCGGTGGTCCGAGGTCGACGGAGTGAGGCCGGCGATGAGAGGAGGCGGCGAGGTCATTTGGGTCCTGGTCAGCGACGGTGATCCGGCGAGGCTCGTTGACGGCGGAGGAGTGGCCGAGGTCGAGGAGGCTCTGGCGGTCATGGAGATGTGGTCGGCAAGGGCGGAGAGGGGTTACGACGACGGCGAGCGGTGGCTGAAGTACGGGTGGCGGTGTTGCGCTAAAAACCGAAATGTGAGCGCTCTATTCGTTCTGGAAGTGAATTAACGTGGGGGTTGAGCGCGGCGGTGGTCGGGGGTTTAAATAGGGGTACCGGCGGGGGCAGGGAGGGTGCAATCGGGGGAGGCCGTGAGTAAACGCCGGCGAGGCGGTTTCACTCCATGCGGGCGATAACGTGATGATGACGCGGGAAATCAATGGGGGAAATGGTCGGCGCGACGCGGGGGATTCAATGCCGGCGATAAATGGAGGGGAGGGGACCGGCGATGAGCGAATCGCGGGGTTCAAATTCGGCCGGCGAAGTTTGGGGGCGGTGGCGCGAGGTGGACGATGTTACTGACAGGCGGGGGCCACTAGCCAGCGAGCGCGAGCGCACGAGCGAGGAGAGTGACGGGTGGGGTCGGGCTCGGCCGAGGGAGTGAGCTGGTTGGCGCCAACAGGTGGGGTCGGGCTGTCGGGTGTGTGCGTGAAGGGAGAGGGGCTCATTGATGGGTGGGGTCGGGCTGTCAGTCCGAGGCGGGCGAGGGTAACGGGCTGGGCCGGCCGGGAGAGAGAGAAAGGGAGGGGGAAGGCCCATTACTGTTTAAAATGTTTTCTGATTAAAAATAATTGCAGAAATTGGTTTAAAATAATAGGGCTACTTCCAAGGTTGATAAAATTTTGTAAAAATTCTCAAAAATATATCTCGGCTTGAGGATCATACATAAAAATTTTCAGCTCCTGGTTTGGCCGTTTCATCTAGGTTGTAGTTCAAAATGGTGAAGGAGGGCATTTAAAGGTATTTCCAAAATAATAATCTCCAAGAAATTGGATTAAATAATATTTTTATTTCTTTCAAAATTTGGGGTGTTACAAACCTATCCCCCTTACAAAGAATCTCGTCCTCGAGATTGGATCGCTACTCGAATAATTCAGGGTATTGGGCTTTCAGTTCATCTTCTTTTTCCCATGTAGCTTCTTCAGCGGGGTGGTTGTCCCACTGAACCTTGCAGAAGTGGACTACACGACTTCTGGTTACCCTTTCCTTGGTTTCCAAGATCTTGATGGGTTTATTGATGTAGGTCAAATCTTCTTGGACGTTGCGTTGTTGAAGATCGGCTTGCTCGGTGGGCACACAAAGACACTTCTTCAACTGAGAGACATGGAACACATCGTGAACTCCTGCCAATGATTGAGATAGCTCAAGTTGATATGCCACTTCTCCTTGCCGTCGGAGGATCTAAAAAGGTCCGACATAACGGGGTGCTAGCTTGCCTTTCATGTTGAACCTTTGAGTGCCACGGAGGGGAGTAACTCGGAGATAGACATAATCGCCCTCCTCAAAGGTTAGGTCTCTTCGACGGTTATCGGTGTAGCTCTTTTATCGGGACCGGGCTATCTTTAATCAATCCCTTGTGATCTTGACCTTCTCTTCAGCTTCTCACAATATGTCTGTCCCAAACAGTTGTGACTCTCCGGTCTGATCCTAGAGCAACGGCATTCTACACTTACGTCCGTAAAGTGCTTCAAACGGGGACATTTGCAGGCTGGCTTGATAGCTGTTGTTGTAGGAGAACTTCGCATAGGGCAAGTTCTTGTCCCACATTCCGCCAAAGTCTAGAGCGCAAGCTCTAAGCATATCCTCCAGTATCTGGTTGACCCTTTTGGTTTGACCGTCGGTCTGTAGATGATAGGCGGTGCTAAAGTCCAGCCGGGTGCAGAGTTCCTCTTGAAGGTTCTTCCAAAACATGGAGGTAAACTGACTCCCACAGTCAGATACGATCTTCTTAGGAACTCCGTGCAGGCACATGATCCGGGTCACATACAACTCAGCCAACTTGGTGACAGTGTAAGTTGTCTTGACGGGGATGAAGTGAGCCTCCTTGGTGAGTCGGTCTACGATCACCCAGATAGAGCCATGACCAGCTTGGGTCCTAGGCAGTCCCATGATGAAGTCCATTCCTATTTCTTCCCACTTCCATTCGGGGACCTTGAGGGGTTGCAACAGTCCAGCAGGTCGATGGTGCTCTGCTTTGACTCGTCGGCATGTGTCGCACATGGCCACATACTCAGCTATTTCTCTCTTCATGCTGACCCACCAATATTTTTCCTTCAGATCTTGATACATCTTGGTACTCCTGGGATGTATGGTGTATAGAGTATCGTGGGCTTCTTGAAGGATGAGGGTCTTTAATTCGGGCTTGTCTAGCACACATATCCGGTTTCCGAACCATATGGTACCATGCTCGTCCTCGGAGAATCCGGGGGCTTTACCCTTCCTCATGTTCGGTTGGATCTCCATGATGTTTGGGTCTTCCTTCTGCCTTTCTTGGATCTGGTCTATCAAGAGAGGCCTAGACTCCAAGGTAGCGAGGTACACTCGGTTGGTGATCCCTAGATTCAACCTTTCCATCTCCTTGTATAGCAAAGGAGCCTGGTCCTAAATCATGACGACATTGCAGTACCCTGTTCGACTGAGGGCATCTGCCACCACATTTGCCTTGCCTGGATGATAATGGATGCCCAAGTCATAATCCTTGATCAGTTCCAACCATCTCCTTTCCCTGAGGTTCAGGTCCGGTTGGGTGAATATGTACTTGAGGCTCTTGTGGTCGGTGAAGATCTCGCACCGATTTCCCACAAGGTAATGTCTCCATATCTTCAAGGCGTGAACCACGACTGCTAACTCCATGTCGTGGGTTGGGTAGTTCAGCTCATGCGGTCTCAGCTGTCGGGAGGCGTTGGATATCACCTTCCCATCTTGCATTAAGACACATCCCAAACCTTGGCGAGAAGCATTGCAGTAGACATGGAAGTCTTTTTTGATGTCTGGCAGGGTTAGGATTGGGGCTGACACGAGCTTCTTCTTGAGGGTCTGAAAGCTTTCTTCTCAATCCAGGGTCCATTCAAACTTTACTTCCTTTTGCAATAGTCTGGTCATAGGTCTGGCGATCTTTGAAAAATTCTCGATGAACCGGCGGTAGTATCCGGCCAATCTGAGAAAACTCCGGATCTCGGTCACGGTCGTGGGCTGCAACCAGTTGGTGACCGCTTCCACGGTGGTCGGGTCCACTGCTATTCCTCCGGCAGATATGACATGACCGAGGAACTTCACCTCAGACGACCAAAATTCGCACTTGCTGTATTTGGCATACAATTGTTGTTCCCTTAGCTTTCTGAGGGTCATACGGAGGTTTGTTTCGTGTTCTTCCTTGGTCTTGGAATAAACGAGGATATCGTCGATGAATACCATGATGAACTTATCCAAGAACTCCATGAATACATTGTTCATCATGTTCATGAAAAAGGCAGGGGCATTCGTGAGTCCGAACCAATGGGTACTTGTTCTTGATGGTTACGTGGTGCACCCCAGGGTGATGTACTCGGTCGGATGTACCCTTTCTGCTCCAGGTATTCGATGTTGCTCTTGACTTCGGCTAGCTCATTGGCGGCCATCCGGTATGGGCACTTGGAGATTGGAGTGGTCCCGGGGACAAGTTCGATTCTGAATTCGATGTCCCGCTTGGGAGGCATTCCTGGTAGGTCCTCGGGGAAGACGTCCATAAACTCCTTGACTATGGGTATTTCTTCAAGGGCTAGCAAATGAAGGGACGCTTCGAGGGGTTTGCGGTCGGTCATTCGAAAGGTGATGGCTTCGCCTTCAGGGTTGGTTACTGTTACGGACTTATTGGCACAGTCGATCACTTCCTTGTGCTTCATCAATCAATCCATCCATAGGATGAGGTCGAGTCCGGTACACTTAATGAGGACTGGCTCGGCATGGAACAGTACTCCTTGGATCTCTATCTTGACATTGGGGTTGTATAGGTGGGCTAAGGCTTTATTTCCTGGAGTGGGAATCATCATGGGGACTGATAGAGGGAGTACTTCCAAGTCGTTGGTTTTCACAAAATCTTCCGAGATGAAAGACTGTGTTGCTCCAGAGTCAAATAATATTATAGTCGGTACAAAATTTGTAGTAAGCGTACCGAGCACGACTTCGGGAGCCTCCTGAGCTTCCTCCATGGTGATGTGGTTGACGCGGGCACGAACCGCCTGGTTGGGTGCCGCGCCTTGGGGCTGCTTGGGGTGAGGACACTGGTGCGAATAGTGCCCTTCCTTCTAGCAGTTGAAGCAGACGATCGGCCTCCCTTGGCGATGCTTCAAGACAGGGGCCTTGGCGGCAGACGTCGGCTGAGCGGCCAGAGCTGGTGGAGCAGGGCGGGGATGCCCGGCGTTGGATGCACCGGCGGCGTGAGGTGGCCTATAGTCGGGCCGAGGATGTTAGGCGGATGCTGGTGGCAGAGGGACGAAGCGGGGCCTCTGGGAATTCGCATGTTGATGCTTGAAGGCGATCATCTTCCTCTTCTTGAGGTCCAACTTGTTCTGCTCAGTCTCTTGGATGAGCGCTTTATTTACTAGCCGTTGGAAGTCGGCGTAGTCGGTGGTGACGAGCTGGATGGACAGCTCATCTTTAAGTCCCCGGAGGAACTTGGCCTGGCGGAGGGCGTCGGTCCGCACCTCGTCTGGCGCGTAGTGAGCCAGTCGGTTGAACTCATGGAGGTACTCCATGACGGTCCGGTTGCCCTGTTGCAGGTCATGGAACTCCTGCTGCTTGACCGCGATGACTCCTGCAGGGACGTGGGCGGCGCGAAAGGCGATAGCGAACTCCGCCCATGTCACCACGTTGTCCTCGGGCTGGGACTCACGGTAGTTGTCCCACCACTCTACGGCGGGACCCTGGAGCTGGTGAGTGGCGAAGGCCACTCTCTCCCGGTCGGTGCAGGGGAGGAGGTTCAGCTTCTTCCCAATGGTGCGGAGCCAATCTTCGGCCTCCATGGGGTTGGTGGTGCTAGAGAAGATGGGTGGGCGCAAGCGCAGAAACTCCGAGAGTTGGGGAGCGGTAGCGGGTGCTGGTGTGCGAGGGGTAGGCTCCCCATTTTGCAGACGGTCCAACTGAGCTTGTTGGTGCTGCATTTGAGTGAGGAGGGTGGTGATTAGCTGGTTCTGGTTCGCCATCATTTCCGCTAAGGTGGGATGGTTGGCGGATGGCGACCCAGACTATCGTGGGCCCGTTGCACCCCAGTTGGGTACAACACCCTCGGGCGCGTCATGGGTTCCTCCTTCTCCGTTGTTGTAACCGGTGTTCTGGTGGTCGGCCATCTTCTGAATATACGATGTTATAAGGTAGAGAGATGATGAAACAACAATACAATCAAAAATAGCTCATAAGGCTCATGCATATAAACCAAGTGGTAAAAAGTGTTCATTACAATCAAGCTCTTATTCTACCTACAACACAAGTTGTTGTGGATAGCACCACATACAAAAATTATTATAACTAAAACAGCGGTAACTAGCGCCTACTCGCCACTGGAGGCGGTCTCCGTGCTCTCGGAACCACGAGTGCGCCGCTCCCGAGGGACGGTGGGATCGAGAAAATTCTCGATGATCGGGTCGGAGACGAGGCCGGGGCGTGGTGCAGGGGCGCTGGCGGTGGATGGTCCGGCAGTGGAGGGGTGTGGCGAGATCCTCTTGGAGCGAGGGGCAGGCTCACGGATGGGCTTCCTCTTCCTCAGGAGGAGGGGAACCATCTCCGCGATGTCCTTCTGCAGCTGCATAATCTTGCGCTGCAGCTCGCCGTTCTGTTGGATTAAGCTCTTCGTCTCCTGACGAAGTAACTCAACCGCCTCATGGTGCTCGTCAGCGTCGAGCACTGCCTCACTATGGAGGTGGTCCATGGCCTGAAGAAGACGCGACTGCCGGGCCATGACCGGATCACGCACGGAGTGAACTCCGAGGTAGATGCTACGGTAGGCGCCGGGAGTGCGCTTCGGCACAAGCCGGAAAGACGAGTTTTTAAGACGATCATAATAGATCATCCTCAACTCCATAAGGGCCTGGAGAGCGACGCGTTGGCATGCGACTGAGGAGCCATGCTGAATAGTGTGGGCCTCATGGCTCCAGATGTGATGAATCATTGTCAACGATAGTCAAAGAGGACTGAAAAGAGAGAAGGCCTGCTGTGTCTGGGCCGCATGTGACTCAGGTACACGGGCAGCGAGTGACTGTCAGGCAGATTGGCCGCGAAGTTGTGCTGGCCCAATCCGGGTACATGGGCTAGGAGCAGCAGAAGACCCATTGGGTTGTTGACCAGGATTGACTCAGGTACATGGGCGCTGAGCGATTGGCGGGCTGAGAGAGCTGCGGAGTCGGGCCGGCCCAATCCGGGTACCTAGTGCAAAGTCGGTGGAGGCTTTGTCAGTTTCAGTGCAAAACTGATGACCGCTGATCTTGTATCAGACTGTCCAGAAGAGAAGCTGTAGTCGCTATGAAAGATTAGCTTTCGGATAAGTCATCTGTAAATAGGAGTTTACTATTTTGTTCCTAGGCCCACAGTCAGTCAGTCGAGTCTGTAAAAATATCCTAAGGGCAGTTTAGTCTTTTCCTTTATTTCAGCGTCTGTAAAAAACCCTAAGGGGCTGGTGGAATATTCCTAGCTATTGGGCAGCCTATAAATAGAGCCCCAATCCCTAGGGTTAGGTCACCCTTCTAGAATTCACTTTTTAATCAATTGGGTCATTTTTGTTCTCTTTGCTCCCTGTTCATTCTCATGTGCGCCGCCACGCTCTTGCGCAAGCTATTTCTATTCCTGCATTCCCTCTGTTCTTCTTGATGCTGTGAGATTTTATTCTATGTTCGTGTCTGTGGTGTGTAGCGATTTTTGTGGATCTGAAGCTTCGTTGTTCTTGCATCTATTGTTTATTCCAGAGCTCACATTTCTCTCTGATGGCTTCTGTTCTACGGGTTGAGGAGTACTAGTTGCAAGTAGTACTAGTTTCCTGTAGCTACAGTGTGCTAGTTCTTCTAGCTTTGCTTTTTCCTGCATAGCCTTTTTGATGGAGTAGACAGAGCCTAGTTTTCTCTCTGGCTGTTTCTAGCGAAGCCATTTTTTGGTTCGAAGTCCTTCAGCTCTGAGAGGCAGGCTTCGGCCAGACTCCTACGAAGGCTCTGCTAAAATGTTCAACTCCGATTTTGAACTGTGAACCTAGATTCTAAGTATGTTCTATGCTTAGGTTCTGTTCTCTTAGCATGCTTTGGCAGTTCTTGCGAAGGTGTACTCCGACTCGAGCTTTTCATAGTCAATACTTCGACGGACCTCGGAGTTAGCTTCAAAGCATGTCTCTCTCTGGTACACTTCGCTCGGAGTGTGTTCTCTGAGATTTTTCTGCTGCTGTCTGTTCCGGAGGTCTCAGTTTGTGGGTTCGAAGCTTGTCATTCGAAGTTAGTCCTTGGGTCGAAGGTTACCACTTCGGTAGTCATACCTCGATCAAAGCTAGTTTCGAAGGTAGAGTGTAGGCTTCGATTTTGTCTTGCTGCTGTGTGTGTGGCTTCTCTACTCTTTCGAAGGTTGCTTTTCTGTGAACTTTGTTCGAAGCTTTCTGATCGAAGTATAGGCTTCGAAGTACACTGTTTGAAGCAGGCTTCGATACTTTCATACTTCGTTTCGAAGCATACTTCGCATTTTGTCACTCGAACTAGGCTAGACTCAATAGATCTTCAGCATTTCAATGACAACCTTCGCTAGACTTTGACATTCTTCTCCGAAGCAAGCTTCGACTCAGCGAAGCAGGCTTCGACAAGTTTCAAACAGGAGACAAATTTGAATAGTAAACTTCTCATCTCATTTCATGTACACTTAGACCATCTGCTGAGAAGTTTGATCTGCCATGTTTTGAATATTTTTTTTATCTGACTGTATTGGTGTTTCTTTATCTAGAACACCAGTCTTTTCTAGGCTAGATACTTTTAGACTTAGGCAATCTGTTCACGCTTTGCTGCTTAGTCTTTTGAGGTGCGTTGGGTGTTGGGAACAGGCCATTGATTCGAAAGAATTTTTTAGGCGCCCATTCACCCCCCTCTGGTCGCTACTTTCGGTCCTACAAGTGGTATCAGATCCTGGTTAGGGTTTTCCATACCTTAACCGGTTCTAAACCCCAGTAGTGATCATGACGTCTCCTGGCAAGGTCCCGTCCTTGGAAGTTTATGGCTATAATTATTGGAAGACTCGCTTGCGAGCCTATCTTATGAGCCAAGGCTCGGACATCTGGGACATTTGTGTTCACGCTACGTTGGTTATATTGCCAGTTGCTGAGCATGGTACTCCTGGTATCATTGCCCAGCATCTGAACAATAGTAAGGCTGTGAACATCTTGTTTTCTAGTTTAGGTCCCACTGAGTTTGAGCATGTCAGCCATCTCTCCACCGCGAGAGAGATCTGGGCTACCCTCAGGGCACACCATGAGGGAATAGACCAGGTCAAGGCTCGCCTCTATCAGACCTACCGGCGTGAATATGAAAGTTTCACACAAAAGCTGGGTGAATCTGTTGAAGCATTGTTTGGTCATTTTCAATCGATCATAAACAAGCTTCGGGACAACAAGGCTGAGGGTTCTCAGTTAGTCTCAGATCATGAGCAGGTGCTCAAGGTTCTCCATACCTTGGACCTAAAGATCTGGGAGATCAAGGTATCCTCTATCATTGAGAGCACATCTTATGATACCTTGACCATTTCTGAGTTGTTTAGCAAGCTGAAGGCCACTGAGGTTGATATCCAGTTGAGATCAAATCTCACTGGCTCTGGATCAAAGTCTCTGGCCCTTGCTACACCTTCTGTTGATCCTTCTTCTATGAGCTGTGATGGGTTCTCCTTGATGTCTATCACTGAGGACTAGCTTGAGTCTTTGGGAGATGATGATTTGTGTCTTTTTAACAACCGGGTGCGTCGTGTTTATGACAAAAGGATGTTCAAAAGACACGGCACAAAATCCGGGTGCTTTGAGTGTGGTGACCCAGGACACTTCATCGCCGACTGCCCCAAGCTCAATGGCAACAAGAAGGGCACCGGTGGTGGCTTCCATGACTCCGGCAAGCACGAAAGCTCCTCCTTCAACAAGGGCAAGCCAAATACCAGATTCTTCAGAAAGGCCCTGAAGGACTACCGGCGAGAGAACAAGAAGCATGACAAGGCCTTCTTCGCCGAGATGGAGAAGAGCTAGTCCAAGCGGTCCATGTCTTCTTCCTCTTCACCGAGCTCAAGAGATGAGGATATCGTCATCAGGAAGGGGAAGGACAAGGACGATCCGGTGGGTCTCTGCTTCATGGCTTTCGGGGACAGACCAAAGAGCCGCTCACATCAGCGCCGAAGATCCCGCAAGAGCTTCTGCTCAATGGCTCTTGGGGATAAGGAAGAGAAGAGCTCCTCCGATGACTCCGACGACGACGACAACGAAAAGGTATCATCTTATGAACGCGAAATCGTTGATTTACTTGAAAGCAATCGTCAGGAGTTAAAATATCGGGAAAAACTGCTTAGGGGAGCTAAGAAGAGGATAGATGACTTAGAGAGTGAGCTTGCCATGGCCAGCGGCAGAATTGAGAGTCTATCTTCTTCCCCTTGCTTGGGTGATAGCAGTGAGTGCCCAAAGTGTGAGGTGCTTCTGTGTGACCTGTCGACTCTTAAGTCCAGGTACACAGAAAGGGTTGATGAGACGGAAGCTTTGGCCACTAAGCTTGAAAGTGCTCAGCTGGAGCTGAAAGATGCTCAAGCCACTGTCGTCGCACCCTGTGCTGATTGCCCATCTCATCTAGCTGTTTTAGCTTAGCTGAAAGCCAAGGGCGATGAGCATTTGGGTGATTTGGAGAGAGTGAGAGCTGAGCTGGCGCAGACTAGGCTAGAGCTTGAGACACTGTCAGTTCCACCGACTGTCTGTGAGAACTGCCTGTCTCTTAGACTGGAGTTAATTAAGCTAAAAACCGAGAAGTCTGTCTAGGTAGATAGCGAGTGTGAGACCTGCTTGTCTCAGGTGGAGGTTCTAGCTTCCTTGAGAGAGGATCTAGCTGATTCTCAGAATGAGAATTTTTAGCTTCGGTCTATCCTGAGTTGGATCAGTGCCCGAGAGCCACAGCTCGGCATGATGATCCAGCAGTTTAAGAGGCAGGATGGGTTTGGGGTAGGTTACACCTACACCAAGGCTGACTTTGAGAGTGATTTTAGCAGGGCAGTGGAGTGGAGTAAAATCACTCCTGAGCAGAGATACCCCAAGACTCACTCCACTGAGTCTTCCTAGGCTAGTCAGCCCAAGGATGGAGTAATCCATGAACAGCCCAAAGCTCCACCCAAGAAGCCCATCTGGGTTCCAAAGCCCAAACACCTCCACACTTCTCTTGACTCTCTTCCTGGACCCTCTCAAACCAAGAAGACAACACCAAACACCACTAAGCCCAAGAACCTCAAGCCTCAACCACATCCCAAGAAGCCCACCTATCATTGTGAGTACTGTTAGAGAGACGGGCATCTTGCGGAGTTTTGCTTCAGGAGGAAGTGGGTTGAGAGAGCAGAGCGTGCTCGTGGTGGCTAGGAGCAGTTCTACCAGCAGGGTGGTAGACTGCGTGTTCCTCGACGCGGGGAGAGGCTGGAGGCCAGGCCGCGTTGAGGAGCCATGCTGAATAGCGTGGGCCTTATGGCTCCAGATGTGATGAGTCATTGTCAACGATAGTCAAAGAGGACTGAAAAGAGAGAGATGATCTGCTGCGTCTGGGCCGCGTGTGACTCAGGTACACGGGCAGCGAGCGACTGTCGGGCAGAGGAGGCCGCGAAGTCGGGCTGGCCCAATCCGGGTACATGGGCTAGGAGCAGTAGAGGATCCACTGGACTGTTGACCGGGATTGACTCAGGTACACGGGCGGCGAGCGATTGCCGGGCTGAGGGAGCCGCGGAATCGGGCCGGCCCAATCCGGGTACCCGGTGCGAAGACGGTGGACGCTTTGTCAGTTTCGGCGCAAAACTGACGACCGTTGATTTCGGATCTGACCGTCCTGAGGCGAAGCCGTAGCTGCTACGAAAGCTCCGCATCAGGACAAGTTACCTTTATTTAGGTTTTTACTATTTTGCCTTTAGGCCCACAGTCTGTCAGTCGAGTCTGTAAAAACCCTAAGGGCATTTCGGTCTTTTCCATTTTTATTTAGCGTCTGTAAAAAACCCTAGGGGTATTTCTGCATTCCTCCATTTTATGGGCTGCCTATAAATAGGCCCCAATATCCTAGGGTTAGGGTATCCTTTTTAAAAACACACTTTACCAATTCTCAAAGATCTGGATCACTTTTTATCTTTCCTCCTCTTGTTCTGCCGCCGGCGAGTTCCTCTGATTGATATTGCGATTTTGCTATTATTGATCGCTGGTCACCATGTTTTCTCGAGTTTAGCGCTTGATCTTTGCGCACGGAGCATCCCCGGCATACTGAAGTTTGTTTCGCTGCGTTTAGCCACTTCGTGTTCTCCGCCGAATATTTTTGTCTTCGATTGTTTTCTGCCGGCTTTTTGTGTCGAAGCACACCACCGCCGGCGCGTGGCTGTACACGCGTGCTGTGTTAGCACTTGGAGCGAGGACGGCGTCAGGCTGTGTGTGGGCGCTTGAGAAAATCGAGCACGCAAATAGAGAAGCTTCGAGCGGAAGCAGGAAGGCGTGACATGTGAGCGAGGAAGCCATTCAGTGGAAGAATCAGGAACTGGAGACAGCCATACATCAGTGAGTGTGTTTCTCGTTTTGCGTGCGTATGAAATTTTCTTGTTTTGCCTTGTGTTACGTCACGCCAGATGCTCATGATTAGTACTAATTGTATTTCTCGATTTGCGTGCTAATTAAAGACCCATGTGTTGCCATGTTTCATGTACGATCAGTATTATTTCAATATTTCCCGTAACCTCCTATTACATGTGATGGCATACTGTTAAAAAGTATTTTTCATGAATATATTTTATCTGTTGATTTAATCTTTGTGCTGTCATTATATCTGTTGTTTCATCTGCTGTTTTGATAGATGATATTGATTATGGTGTTTTAATCTGAGCACTGTTTCATTTCGGTTAGAACATCATGTTTTACCTTCTTCATATGTGTTGGTTTGATTAAATGCCTGTGAGTTAATTAATCTGTTGAATCTGCCTTTAAGCACTGTGTTGGTGTCTTTTCGATTAGGACACCGGTCGTTTTTAGGCTAGATCATTTTAGGTCCTGTTGATCTGTTTACTTTTCCTTGCTAAGTCTGTCGAGGTGCATTGGGTATTGGGAGCAGGCCATTGATTCGAAAGAATTTTTTAGGCGCCCATTCACCCCTCCTCTGGTCGCTACTTTCGGTCCTACAAGTGGTATCAGAGCCTGGTTAGGGTTTTTCCATACCTTAACTGGTTCTAAACCCCAGTAGTGATCATGACGTCTCCTGGCAAGGTCCCGTCCTTGGAAGCTTATGGCTATAATTATTGGAAGACTCGCATGCGAGCCTATCTCATGAGCCAAAGCTCGGACATCTGGGACATTTGCGTTCACGCTACGTTTGTCATATTGCCAGTTGCTGAGCGTGATTCTCCTGGTATCATCGCCCAGCATGTGAACAATAGCAAAGCGGTGAACATCTTGTTTTCTGGTTTGGGTCCCACTGAGTTTGAGCGTGTGAGCCATCTCTCCACTGCGAGAGAGATCTGGGCTACCCTCCAGGCACACCATGAGGGGACAGCTCAGGTCAAGGCTCGGCTCTATCAGACCTACCGGCGTGAGTACGAGAACTTCACACAAAAGCCGGGTGAATCTGTTGAAGCATTGTTTGGTCGTTTTCAGTCGATCATAAACAAGCTTCGGGACAACAAGGCTGAGGGTGTTCAGTTGGTCTCAGATCATGAACAGGCGCTCAAGGTTCTTCATACCTTGGACCCAAAGATCTGGGAGATCAAGGTATCCTCTATCATTGAGAGCACTTCTTATGATACCTTGACCATTTCTGATTTGTTTAGCAAGCTGAAGGCCACCGAGGTTGATACCCAGTTGAGATCAAATCTCACTGGCTCTGGATCAAAGTCTCTGGCCCTTGCTACACCTTCTGTTGATCCCTCTTCTGTGAGTTGTGTTGGGTTCTCTTTGATGTCTATCACTGAGGATCAGCTTGAGTCGTTGGGAGATGATGATTTGTGTCTTTTTAACAACCGGGTGCGTCGTGTCTATGATAAGAGGATGTTCAAAAGACACGGCACAAAGACCGGATGCTTTGAGTGTGGTGATCCAGGACACTTCATCGCCGACTGCCCCAAGCGCAATGGCCACAAGAAGGGCACCGGTGGTGGCTTCCACGACTCCGGCAAGCACGACAGTTCCTCCTTCAACAAGGGCAAGCCAAAGACCAGATTCTTCAGAAAGGCCCTGAAGGACTACCGGCGAGAGAACAAGAAGCGCGACAAGGCCTTCTTCGCTGAGATGGAGAAGAGCTACTCCAAGCGGTCCACGTCTTCTTCCTCTTCATCGAGCTCGAGCGATGAGGAGATCATCATCAGGAAGGGGAAGGACAAGGATGATCCAGCAGGCCTTTGCTTCATGGCCTTCGGGGACAGACCGAAGAGCCGCTCACATCAGCGCCGAAGATCCCGCAAGAGTTTCTTCTCAATGGCTCTTGGGGATAAGGAAGAGAAGGGCTCCTCCGATGACTCCGACGACGACGACAATGAAAAGGTATCATCTTATGAACGCGAAATCGTTGATTTACTTGAAAGCAATCGTCAGGAGTTAAAATATCGGGAAAAACTGCTTAGAGGGGCCAAGAAGAGGATAGATGAGTTAGAGAGTGAGCTTGCCGTGGCCAACGGCAGAATTGAGAGTCTATCTTCTTCTCCTTGCTTGGGTGATAGCAGTGAGTGCCCAAAGTGTGAGGTGCTTCTGTGTGACCTATCGACTCTGAAGTCCAGGTACACAGGAAGGGTTGATGAGAGGGACGCTTTGGCCACTGAGCTTGAAAGCGCTCAGCTGGAGCTGAAAGATGCTCAAGCCACCGTCGTCCTACCCTGTGCTGATTGCCCATCACATCTTGCTAGTTTAGCTGAGCTGAAAGCTAAGGGCGATGAGTGTCTGGGTGATTTGGAGAGAATGAGAGCTGAGCTGGCGCAGACTAGGCTAGAGCTTGAGACATTGTCAATTCCACCAACTGTCTGTGAGAACTATCTGTCTCTTAGACTTGAGTTGATTAAGCTGAAAGCCAAGAAGTCTGTTCAGGTAGATAGCGAGTGTGAGACCTGCTTGTCTCAGGTGGAGGTACTAGCTTCCTTGAGAGAGGAGCTAGCTGATTCTCAGAATGAGAACTTTTACCTCCGTTCTATCCTGAGTTGGATCAGTGCCAGAGAGCCTCAGCTCGGCATGATGATCCAGCAGTTCAAGAGGCAGGATGGGTTTGGGGTAGGTTACACCTATACCAAGGCTGACTTTGAGAGTGCCATTAGCCGGGCAGTGGAGTGGAGTAAAATGACTCCTGAGCAGAGATATCCCAAGACCCATTCCATTGAGTCTTCCCTGGCTAGTCAGCCCAAGGATGGAGTAATCCATGAACAGCCCAAAGCTCCACCCAAGAAGCCCATCTGGGTTCCAAAGCCCAAACACCTCCACACTTCTCTTGACTCTCTCCCTGGACCCTCTCAACCCAAGAAGCCGACACCAAACACCACTAAGCCCAAGAACCCCAAGCCTCAACCACATCCCAAGAAGCCCACCTATCATTGTGAGTACTATCAGAGAGACGGGCATCTTGCGGAGTTTTGCTTCAGGAGGAAGCGGGTTGAGAGAGCAGAGAGAGCTCGTGGTGGTCAGGAGCAGTTCTACCAGCAGGGTGGTAGACTGCGTGTTCCTCGACGCGGGGAGAGGCTGGAGGCCAGGCCGCGTCGTGTAGGTGGTGGTAGAGGAGACGACTTTCTTGCTCGTACTCCAGTTGGTGGTGGTCGTTCCGGCAGAGCTCCAGGCCGTTTTGGCTACGGTCCTAGACCTCGTGGCCGAGGCTTTAGGCAGAACCGAGGACCGCGCTTTGAGCCGCGTTTTGGTCCAAACTTTTCTGATGATTTCTGCTTTCCGTCTTTTGAGCAGATGGCTCGACACTGGTTTAGCTCTTTTGCTAAACCCGGTGCCGGACCATTTGCTCCCACTTACAGCCACTGATTGTGCAGGATCGGGGACTGGAGGACGTTTGGATCATGGACTCAGGGTGTTCTCGCCACATGACGGGACATCGCAGATGGTTCTCCAGTCTCACTCCCCCGAGCTCCAAAGAGTACATCACCTTCGGGAACAGTGGTCAAGGGAAAGTAAGTGGCATTGGCTCAATTCGCATTTCAGACCATTTTTCATTGAAGAACGTTGCTTTGGTTGGAAACTTGAACTTTAATTTGATTTCTGTTTCGCAACTTCTTGAGGATGGTTTGGAGGTGCATTTTAAGAAGGGCAATTCTTCTGTGTTTTATTCTAGAGGGTCTTTGATTTGCCAGATCTTACCTTTCGGTAAGGTTTTTCGGATTGACTTCTCTAGTTCTTTTGGCCCTTCTCGCTGTTTGATTGCTGGATCCTCCTCTGAGCTCTGGAAGTGGCATAGGAGGTTAGGCCATTTGAGTTTTGACCTGCTAGTCAGGTTGAGCTCTATGGACCTCATCCGAGGATTGCCCAAGCTTAAGATGGAGAAGGATCTGGTTTGCCATCCCTGTCGTCACGGGAAAATGGTTGCCGCTTCTCACGCACCTGTGACTCAGGTGATGACTTCATATCCGGGCGAGCTATTACATATGGACACTGTCGGTCCAGCTCGGGTACGCTCAGTCGGTGGGAAGTGGTACGCACTTGTGATTGTTGACGATTTTTCTCGATTCTCGTGGGTTTTCTTTTTGGAGTCTAAGGATGAAACTTTTCATTTTGTTCATGACCTGATTTTGAAGCTGAAGAATGAGAACAATGGTCGTATGCGAGCAATTCGCTCCGACAACGGCTCTGAGTTCAAGAACTCTCAGTTCGTCAGCTTTTGTAGTGATCAGGGTCTTGACCATCAGTTTTCTGCTCCTTACACTCCCCCACAGAATGGCGTTGTGGAACGAAAGAACCGCACGCTAGTCGAGATGGCCAGGACGATGCTCGATGAGCACAGGACTCCTAGGCGCTTTTGGGCTGAAGCCATGAACACGGCTTGCTATCTGGCCAACCGCATTTTTCTTAGAGCTTACCTAGGTAAGACCTCATATGAGTTGCGGTTTGGTAGACAGCCCAAGGTGGGCCACTTGCGAGCGTTTGGCTGCAAGTGCTTTGTGCTCAAGAAGGGAGGGCATTTGGACAAATTTGAGTCTCGTTGCTGGGATGGAGTTTTTCTTGGTTATGCTTTGCATTCTCGAGGCTTCCGTGTTTGGAACCTCGACTCCCAGCAGCTTGTCGAGACTTGCGAGGTTTCTTTTGATGAGTCCTTGCCTTCTTTAACTCCTTCTTTTGAGCTTTCTGGTGATGGTGAGCTCGGAGAGTCCATCTTCGAGGAAGATGAGGATACTCCAGCTGCTGATGAGGGTGGGCCTTCTGCACCTCCTGCAGAGCCCACACCTTCTGAGACTTCGACTGAGGACGAGGGCGGACCTCTGATCACTTCTTCCACTTCGATCGAGCCCCCTCAATCGAGTCCAGAGGTGCCAGCTGCTGACTCCGGTGAGGTGACTTCAGATCACCAGGGATCCCGAGCAGTTCAGCGTGATCACCCCTCAGAGATCATCATCGGTGATGTGTCTTCAAGAACTTTGCGTTCGTCTGTTGACTCTCTTGCTGTGTTTGCTGAATCTGCTTTTGTTGCATCTTTTGAGCCCAGAGATGTTTCTCATGCTCTTTCTGATTCTAATTGGATTAATGCTATGCAAGAAGAGCTTGAGAATTTTGTCCGCAATCGGGTTTGGACACTAGTTGAGCCGCCACCAGGATGCAACCCCATAGGCACCAAGTGGGTGTTCAAGAACAAGCAAGGTGAAGATGGGGTTGTGGTGCGCAACAAGGCTCGACTAGTCGCCCAGGGTTATTGCCAGAAGGAAGGTATTGACTTTGAAGAAACCTTCGCTCCTGTTGCCCGTCTTGAGTCCATTCGCATTCTTTTAGCTTTTGCCGCTTCGAAGGGTTTTAAGCTTTTTCAAATGGACGTCAAGAGTGCTTTTCTGAACGGGTACATAGAGGAGGAGGTTTATGTTAGGCAGCCCCCCGGTTTTGAGAACCCCAAGTTTCCTCGACATGTTTTTAAGCTGCAAAAAGCTTTATACGGGTTGAAGCAAGCCCCTAGGGCTTGGTATGACCGGTTGAAGCAGTTTTTGTTGGGGAAGGGCTTTGTGATGGGTTCTGTAGATAAAACTCTTTTCTTGCTCAGGGATGCTTCAGATTTTTTAGTTGCTCAGATATACGTGGACGATATTATCTTTGGCGGTACTACTAACGATCTTGTGTCCAAGTTTTCTGAGCAGATGCACAGCGAGTTTGAGATGAGCCTCATGGGTGAGCTCAAGTATTTTCTAGGGCTCCAGATCAAGCAGACCAAGGACAGCACCTTCATCCACCAGGGTAAGTACACGCGGGACATGTTGAAGAAATTCGACTTTGGTGGAGAGCTGAAGCCTCAGATGACCCCAATGGGTACATCTGGGGGCCTGGACAAGGACGAGAGCGGCGTCAAGGTCAACGAGAGAGAGTTTCGAGGGATGATCGGTTCGCTACTGTACTTGACGGCGACGAGACCAGACATACAGTTCGCCGTGGGACTGTGCGCGCGCTTCCAGTCTTCACCACGCGCGTCTCATCGGCAGGCTGTCAAGCGCATCTTCAGGTATCTCACTTATGCGCCTGATCTTGGTCTTTACTATTCAGCATCATCATCTCTTGATTTATCTGGCTTTTCGGACGCTGACTTTGGTGGGTGCCGGTTGGATCGCAAGTCGACTTCCGGTACTTGCCAGTTTCTTGGTTCGTCTCTTGTTTCTTGGTCTTCTCGAAAGCAATCTGGAGTTGCTCTTTCGACCACAGAGGCTGAGTATGTAGCTGCTGCTAGCTGCTGCTCACAGTTGGTTTGGATGATTTCCACTCTGCGAGATTTTGGGTTGTTCTTTCCTACCAGAGTTCCTTTGTTTTGCGACAGCACTAGTGCAATTAGTGTAGGGAAAAACCCATGTCTCCATTCAAAAACCAAACACATTGATGTGCGCTTTCACTTTTTGCGGGATCAATATGAGAAAGGTGTCATTGACCTTGTTCATGTTGATACCCATCATCAGTTGGCTGATATTTTCACCAAACCCCTAGATCAGTCTACCTTTGAGCGTTTACGAGGGGATTTGGGTGTTGTGTATCCTTTTTAGGATATTTTGCGTCAGTTTTCTTTCTTCTTTACTCTTTTCTTGAGTCTTTTGGTGTGTGTTCATATCATACATATTCACATATCACACTTTTGAGCCTGCTTCTGTTATATGATTGAACTGCTTTACTTATTCTAGCTGGTACATGCTTTTGATTACTTGTCAATGATCATGCATTGGTTCAATTCACTTGATATGTCTGATATCTATCATATGCATGGCTTTTATGCTTTAAACATGAAAAATGATCACCATTGCTTCCGGTAACTAGCATGTGTAGGCTGAGTGCTTTTGCTATCTGTTACATGCCTTGTAGCTAGTTCATCACATAGATGCAGATATGCAACTTGGACATCTTTATGCTTTAACATGGAAAATGTGCTATAAAAATGATAAAAATCAAATGAATGAAAATTCCATGCCTTTTTATGCTTGAGTTGAAAAGATCCAAGTGGGTTTGCATTGTCGCATTGCATTGTTCTGGACTGCTTACCATAGCACGTTGGTATGAACTAGGACAGTGTAGTGTATGCCAAGACCAATGTCTTAAGCTTCTGATGGTCCAGTTCTGGCCTAGGCTTGACTTGGTCGGTTAGCATAAGGTTTGACATGCAAATAACCCTTGGCAAAAATGAAAAAGGAAAATGAAAAAGCCTGAAAATTAAAAAGACAACAAGTTTGCTGAAGCACTTTGTTTTGGACAATGCTTATCTTGGTAGATATCAGTTAGCTTCTGCATCTCATGTTTTACATTGCTTGTTAACTGGAAAATGTGGTGATGCTTTTGTTTGCTACAACTGAAAAATGCGTGCTAAATGACTTTCTTTAGATATCATCTGTTGCACTGATCATGCCATGTGTCTTAGACAATATGTCTTTTGCTATACTTGTTAGATGTTGTAATTGCAGTCAATCATATCTGAGAAGCATGCTTTCTACACTCCTCCTGCACCCCAGTTGCATTCATTGCATATTTTGAGGGGGAGTTGCATTTCAGGGGGAGTCAGTGTCGTTTTTCGAGTGCTTGATGAGTTCACTTGTCAACAAGGGGGAGAAATTTTGGTATAAGAGTTTAAGGGGGAGTTTTGGCTTTCTCTGGGATTTGTTTCAGGGGGAGTTTTTGTCCCGTTTGTCCTTACTCTTTTGATATCCTTGTTGATGTTTCTGAGATTGCACTCGTTTTCGAGCTTTTACTTTATTTTCTTCTTCTTCTTTGTTTTCTTGTGTTTTGTTTTCGTGTTTCCACTGTTGCTTGCAGGTACTGAAGAGTAGATTAAGAGAAGTGTTGACAATGCACTCATCAAGGGGGAGATTGAGGAGCCATGCTGAATAGCGTGGGCCTCATGGCTCCAGATGTGATGAGTCATTGTCAACGATAGTCAAAGAGGACTGAAAAGAGAGAGATGATCTGCTGCGTCTGGGCCGCGTGTGACTCAGGTACACGGGCAGCGAGCGACTGTCGGGCAGAGGAGGCCGCGAAGTCGGGCTGGCCCAATCCGGGTACATGGGCTAGGAGCAGTAGAGGATCCACTGGACTGTTGACCGGGATTGACTCAGGTACACGGGCGGCGAGCGATTGCCGGGCTGAGGGATCCGCGGAATCGGGCCGGCCCAATCCGGGTACCCGGTGCGAAGACGGTGGACGCTTTGTCAGTTTCAGCGCAAAACTGACGACCGTTGATTTCGGATCTGACCGTCCTGAGGCGAAGCCGTAGCTGCTACGAAAGCTCCGCATCAGGACAAGTTACCTTTATTTAGGTTTTTACTATTTTGCCTTTAGGCCCACAGTCTGTCAGTCGAGTCTGTAAAAACCCTAAGGGCATTTCGGTCTTTTCCATTTTTATTTAGCGTCTGTAAAAAACCCTAGGGGTATTTCTGCATTCCTCCATTTTATGGGCTGCCTATAAATAGGCCCCAATATCCTAGGGTTAGGGTATCCTTTTTAAAAACACACTTTACCAATTCTCAAAGATCTGGATCACTTTTTATCTTTCCTCCTCTTGTTCTGCCGCCGGCGAGTTCCTCTGATTGATATTGCGATTTTGCTATTATTGATCGCTGGTCACCATGTTTTCTCGAGTTTAGCGCTTGATCTTTGCGCACAGAGCATCCCCGGCATACTGAAGTTTGTTTCGCTGCGTTTAGCCACTTCGTGTTCTCCGCCGAATATTTTTGTCTTCGATTGTTTTCTGCCGACTTTTTGTGTCGAAGCATACCACCGCCGGCGCGTGGCTGTACACGCGTGCTGTGTTAGCACTTGGAGCGAGGACGGCGTCAGGCTGTGTGTGGGCGCTTGAGAAAATCGAGCACGCAAATAGAGAAGCTTCGAGCGGAAGCAGGAAGGCGTGACATGTGAGCGAGGAAGCCATTCAGTGGAAAAATCAGGAACTGGAGACAGCCATACATCAGTGAGTGTGTTTCTTGTTTTGCCTTGTGTTACGTCACGCCAGATGCTCATGATTAGTACTAATTGTATTTCTCGATTTGCGTGCTAATTAAAGACCCATGTGTTGCCATGTTTCATGTACGATCAGTATTATTTCAATACTTCCCGTAACCTCCTATTACATGTGATGGCATACTGTTAAAAAGTATTTTTCATGAATATATTTTATCTGTTGATTTAATCTTTGTGCTATCATTATATCTGTTGTTTCATCTGCTGTTTTGATAGATGATATTGATTATGGTGTTTTAATCTGAGCACTGTTTCATTTCGGTTAGAACATCATGTTTTACCTTCTTCATATGTGTTGGTTTGATTAAATGCCTGTGAGTTAATTAATCTGTTGAATCTGCCTTTAAGCACTGTGTTGGTGTCTTTTCGATTAGGACACTGGTCGTTTTTAGGCTAGATCATTTTAGGTCCTGTTGATCTGTTTACTTTTCCTTGCTAAGTCTGTCGAGGTGCGTTGGGTATTGGGAGCAGGCCATTGATTCGAAAGAATTTTTTAGGCGCCCATTCACCCCCCCTCTGGTCGCTACTTTCGGTCCTACACGCGTCGTGTAGGTGGTGGTAGAGGAGACGACTTTCATGCCCGTGCTCCAGTTGGTGGTGTTCGTTCCGGCAGAGTTCCAAGCCATTTTGGCTACGGTCCTGGACCTCGTGGCCGAGGCTTTAGCCAGAACCGAGGACCGCGCTTTGAGCCGCGCTTTGGTCCAAACTCTTCTGATGGATTTCGCTTTCTGTCTTTTGCTAAACCTGGTGCCGGACCATTTGCTCCCCCTTACAACCACTGATTGTGCAGGATCAGTGACTGGAGGACGTTTGGATCATGGACTCAGGATGGTCCCGCCACATGACGGGACATCGCAGATGGTTCTCTAGTCTCACTTCCCCGAGCTCCAAAGAGTACATCACCTTCGGGAACAGTGGTCAAGGTAAGGTAAGTGGCATCGGCTCAATTCGCATTTCAGACCATTTCTCTTTGAAGAATGTTGCCTTGGTTAAAAATTTGAACTTTAATTTGATTTCTATTTCGCAACTTCCTGAGGATGGTTTGGAGGTGCGTTTTAGGAAGGGCAATTCTTATGTGTTTGATTCTAGAGGGTCTTTGATTTGCCAGATCTTACCTTTTGGTAAGGTTTTTCGGATTGACTTCTCTAGTTCTTTTGGCCCTTCTCGTTGTTTGATAGCTGGATCTTCTTCTGAGCTCTGGAAGTGGCATAGGAGGTTAGGTCATTTGAGTTTTGATCTGCTAGTCAGGTTAAGCTCTATGGACCTCATCCGAGGATTGCCCAAGCTTAAAATGGAGAAAGATCTAGTTTGTCATCCCTATCGTCATGGAAAAATGGTTGCCGCTTCTCACTCACCTGTGACTCAGGTGATGACTTCGTATCCGGGTGAGCTGTTACACATGGACACTGTCGGTCCATCTCGGGTACGCTCAGTCGGTGGGAACTGGAACGCACTTGTGATTGTTGACGACTTTTCTTGATTTTCGTGGGTTTTCTTTTTGGAGTCTAAGGATGAAACTTTTCAGTTTGTTCATGACCTGATTTTGAAGCTGAAGAATGAGAACAATGGTCAGATGCGAGCAATTCGCTCTGACAACGGCTCTGAGTTCAAGAATCTCAGTTCGTTAGCTTCTGTAGTGATCAGGGTCTTGACCATCAGTTTTCTACTCCTTACACTCCCCCACAGAACGGCGTTGTGAAAAGAAAGAACCTCACGTTAGTCGAGATGGCCAGGACGATGCTCGATGAGTACAGGACTTCTAGGCGTTTTTGGGCTGAAGCCATGAACATGGCTTGCTATCTGGCCAACCGCATTTTTCTTAGAGCTTACCTAGGTAAGACCTCATACGAGTTGCGGTTTGGCAGACAGACAAGGTGAGCCACTTGCGAGCATTTGGTTGCAAGTGCTTTGTGCTCAAGAAGGGAGGGCATTTGGACAAGTTTGAGTCTCGTTGCTGGGACGGAGTTTTTCTTGGCTACGCTTTACATTCTCGAGGTTTCCGTGTTTGGAACCTTGACTCCCAGCATCTTGTCGAGACTTGTGAGGTTTCTTTTGATGAGTCCATGCCTTCTTTGACTCCTTCTTTTGAGCTTTCTAGATATGATGAGCTCGGAGAGTCCATCTTCGAGGAAGATGATGCCACTCCAGCTGCTGATGAGGGTGGGCCTTCCGCACCTCCTGCAGAGCCCACACCTTCTGAGACTTCGACTGAGGACGAGGGCGGACCTCTGATCACTTCTTCCACTTCGATCGAGCCCCCTCAGTCGAGTCCAGAGGTGCTAGCTGCTGACTCTGGTGAGGTGACTTCAGATCACCAAGGATCCCGAGCTGTTCATCGTGATCACCCCTCAGAGCTCATCATTGGTGATTTGACTGAGAGAACTTTGCGTTCATCAGGTACCTCTCTTGTTGTGTTTGCTGAATCTGCTTTTGTTGAATCTTTTGATCCCAGAGATGTTTCTCATGCTCTTTCTGATTCTAATAGGATTAATGCTATGCAAGAAGAGCTTGAGAATTTTGACCGTAATCGGGTTTGGACACTAGTTGAGCCGCCACCAGGATGCAACCCCATAGGCACCAAGTGGGTGTTCAAGAACAAGCAAGGTGAAGATGGGGTTGTGGTGCGCAACAAAGCTCGACTAGTTGCCCAGGGTTTTTGCCAGAAGGAAGGTATTGACTTTGAAGAAACCTTCACTCCTGTTGCCCGTCTTGAGTCCATTTGCATTCTTTTAGCTTTTGCTGTTTCGAAGGGTTTTAAGCTTTTTCAAATGGACGTCAAGAGTGCTTTTCTGAACGGTTATATAGAGGAGGAAGTGTATGTTAGGCAGCCCCCCGGTTTTGAGAACCCCAAGTTTCCTCGACATGTTTTTAAATTGCAAAAAGCTTTATACGGGTTGAAACAAGCCCCCAGGGCTTGGTATGACTGGTTGAAGCAGTTTTTGTTGGGTAAGGGCTTTGTGATGGGTTCTGTGGATAAAACTCTTTTCTTGCTCAGAGATGCTTCAGATTTCTTAGTCGCTCAGATTTACGTGGACGATATTATTTTTGGCGGTACTACTAATGATCTTGTGTCCAAGTTTTCTGAGAAGATGCACAGCGAGTTTGAGATGAGCCTCATGGGTGAGCTCAAGTATTTCTTAGGGCTCCAGATCAAGCAGACCAAGGACGGTACCTTCATCCACCAAGGTAAGTACACTCGTGACATGTTGATGAAATTTGACTTTGGTGGGGAGTTGAAGCCGCAGATGACCCCAATGGGCACATCTAGAGGACTAGACAAGGACGAGAGCGGCGTCAAGGTCAATGAGAGAGAGTTTCGAGGGATGATCGGTTCGCTACTGTACTTGACGGCGACAAGACCAGACATACAGTTCGCTGTGGGACTTGCGCGCGTTTTCAGTCTTCACCACGCGCGTCTCATTGGCAGGTGATGGGTGAGTGGTCCCGATCTTCCGCTAGGTAAAGGATAAACTTGGGTTGGTGGAGAATCTCGACGTTGGCGATCCAAGGCTCCGGTCCGACGGATCAAAACCTTGCAATCGTTACACCACTGTCTCCGTTGGTTATCAACCACGCAGAACGCGATTGACCTCGCCACGAAGGCTAATTCCTGCAAGCGAACCCAAGAACACAAGCAAGAACAGGAAGGATACAAATCGAATGCCAAATCACAGACAAACGAAGATAAGGTGAGGTTTCACAAACGCCAATGCAGCAGCCAATCGGTCCGGTGCAAGAGGCGGGATCTAAACACAACAGTGTAGATGCAAACAAAGCAAAACCTAACCCTAGAGGTGGCTGGCGTGAGAATATATAGGGCGGCGGCCTGTGGAAGGCGAACAAACATGGGCTGTGGGCTAGAAGACGTACAGACTCAGACTATGGGCCAACATGGCCCAGTTCTGTCACGCAGTACTGTTTTAAATACACAGGACGACTCGAGACTCCAAATGAGGTGAAACCAACGGAAAACGATCCGTCTTCTCCTCAGCTTTCCAAAAAGTCAAAGAACGCGCCAATCGGACTTCGTATGAGGAAGTTATGCCCATTTTGGTGAATGGTGGTCGATGTAGTCCGAACCAGCGAATTCTTGACTTCAAATCATCCGTGCGGCTCCGTCTTCAACTCCAACTCTCCTATTCCATATCCCATGTTCCTAAGCAACAAAATATCACTAGTATTCAGTAGCATCCCATCCAAACAAATATAATCAAAGTTGCTAAGGAACGAATTAACCTCATGGTTCAAGCGACGGGCACGGGCGCGTGTGATTGGTCCTTATAGTTGAATTGTAGGTGGAGGCTCCATGTGTGTATCATGTGAAGTGATGTCCTCATCATCCTCCCCCTCTTGAATTGGAGTCGTCCTCGACTCAAGCTCATCATCATCTCCCAAATAGGGCTTTAAATCTGAAATGTTAAATGTGGGACTAACCCCAAAAGCTGCAGGCAACTCAAGCTTATATGCATTGTCATTTATCTTCTCAAGCACACGGAAAGGACCATCAGCACGGGGCATCAATTTAGACTTTCGTAAATCAGGAAAACGATCCTTGCGCAAGTGCAACCAAACAAGATCACCCGGTTCAAATGTTATCTCTTTTCTACCCTTACTACCATAAGCACGATATTTCTCATTCATTTTCTCTATGTTTGCTTTAGTAGTTTCATGCATCTTAAGTAATAATTCAGCACGTGTAGTAGCATCAAAATTCAAGTTTTCAGATGGTGGTAATGGTAGCAAATCAATAGGAGCACGCGGATTAAAGCCATAGACCACTTGAAACGGACTTACCTTAGTAGTGGAGTGTACTGACCTATTATATGCAAACTCAATATGAGGTAGACACTCTTTCCAGAGCTTCAAGTTGGTCTTCAAAACAGCCCTCAACATGGTGGACAATGTGCGGTTGACGACCTCCGTTTGTCCATCCGTTTGGGGGTGACAAGTAGTAGAAAACAGCAGCTTCGTCCCCAACTTATGCCACAACGTCCTCCAAAAATGACTTAAGAATTTGGCATCACGATCTGAAACGATGGTATTGGGAACTCCATGCAAGCGTACGACCTCTCTGAAAAACAAATCAGCAACATTTGTAGCATCGTCGCTCTTGTGACAAGGTATAAAATGCGCCATTTTAGAGAAACGATCTACCACCACAAAAATACTATCTCTCCCCCTCCTAGTTCTAGGTAATCCTAACACAAAATCCATAGAAATATCCTCCCAAGGTGTACTAGGAACGGGTAGAGGCATATAAAGACCATGTGGGTTTAGACGGGACTTAGCTTTATTGCAAGTAGTGCATCGTGCCACATAGCGCTCAACATCTCGTCTCATCCTAGGCCAATAGAAATGTGTGGACAGCACATCTTCGGTTTTCTTGGATCCAAAATGACCCATCAAACCACCACCGTGTGCTTCCTGCAATAACAACAAGCGAAGAGAGCTAGCCGGAACGCATAACTTGTTAGCGCGAAAAAGATATCCATGATTCAGCACATATTTGTTCCAAGCACGGTCATTTGTACAATTTGCAAAAGCATCTTTGAAGTCCAAATCAGTAGCATACATGTCCTTCAATGTTTCTAAACCAAAGATCTTATAATCAAGTTGAGAAAGCAATGTATATCGTCTAGATAAAGCATCAGCAATCACATTATCTTTCCCTTTCTTATGCTTAATGATATATGGAAAAGTCTCAATAAATTCTACCCATTTAGCATGTCGTTTATTCAGATTTGCTTGACTACGTATATGCTTCAATGCTTCATGATCCGAATGAATAATAAACTCCTTAGGCAAAAGGTAATGTTGCCAAGTTTCAAGCACACGCACTAAGGCATATAATTCCTTATCATAGGTAGAATAGTTCAACTGTGGGCCATGTAATTTCTCACTAAAATAGGCCACGGGTTTACCTCCTTGCAGCAGCACACCTCCTAATCTAAAACCACTAGCATCACATTCTAACTCAAAAGGCTTACTGAAGTCGGGTAACTGAAGTAGAGGTGCATGTGTAAGGCGATCCTTGAGTGTGGCAAAAGCTTGTTCTTGTGCTGGTTCCCAAGTAAAAGTAACTCCCTTCTTGGTCAACTCATGTAAAGGACCGGCTATGGTGCTGAAATCTTTCACAAAACACCGGTAGAAACCTGCAAGACCAAGAAAACTACGTACCTGTGTGATAGTTTGGGGTTGCGGCCAGCTGTTGATTGCTTCTACCTTTGCCGCATCAACCTCAATACCCTATGAAGTGACAACATACCCAAGAAACACAACTCGATCCGTGCAAAACGTGCACTTCTCAAGGTTACCAAACATTCTAGCCTCACGGAGGACAGAAAAAACAGCACGTAGGTGTTCAACATGTTCAGTGAGAGACTTGCTATAAACCAAGATATCATCAAAGTATACAACCACAAAGCGTCCTATAAAGTGCCGTAGGACTTCATTCATCAAGCGCATGAAGGTACTAGGTGCATTAGTAAGTCCAAAAGGCATGACAAGCCACTCATATAATCCAAACTTTGTGTTAAAAGCAGTTTTCCATTCATCACCTAGTTTCATGCGAATTTGGTGGTAGCCACTACGGAGATCGATCTTAGAAAAGATAATGGCACCACTAAGCTCATCAAGCATGTCATCCAATCTAGGAATAGGGTGTCGATATCGAATGGTGATATTATTAATAGCACGACAATCAACACACATGCGCCAACTACCATCTTTCTTAGGTACCAAAAGAACGGGTACTGCACAAGGACTAAGGCTTTCACGGACGTACCCACGATCAAGAAGGTCCTGTACTTGGCGCTCAATTTCTTTTGTCTCCTCCGGATTGGTGCGGTACGCTGCACGATTAGGAAGAGACGCTCCCGGGACCAAATCAATTTGGTGCTCGATGCCGCGTATCGGTGGCAGCCCGGGTGGTATCTCAGCAGGAAAAACATCTTTAAACTCCTGCAAAAGGTCAGTGACTGCAACAGGAACAGAGCTAGGAATGTTCGCAAGTGAAAACAACACGTTTGTGCAAATCAAGCCATATAGCAAGGGGGTATCATCACAAATTTCAGCAAGGTCAGTTTTAGTTGCAAGCATGACACGCCCTTTCAGATTTATAACTTGTGATGAAGAAGGAGAAGCAATTTTATCTTTCTGTTGCCTCAAAAGCGTCTTAGCTACTTGCTGATTTTCAGAAGGTTGTTTGCTCTTCTGTGCATCCCTAGCATGTTTTTCTTGTTCAAATTTTACAATTTCAGCTGGAGTCATAGGAAGCAATGTAACTTTCTTTCCTTTATACATAAATGTGTACGTATTGCTCCTACCATGGTGTGTAGCATCAGTATCATACTCCCAAGGTCTACCAAGTAACAGAGAACATGCTTGCATTGGTACTACATCAAAATCAGCAGCTCCGAAGTATGTACCAATGGAAAATTTGATGTGAGCAGTTTGTGTTACCTTGACCTTACCGCTATTGTTGAACCATTGCACATGGTAAGGGTGTGGATGCGCACGCGTGGGAAGTTGAAGCTTCGTTACCATGTCGTGGCTCACCAAATTGTTGCAGCTACCGCTGTCGATGATGACACGTACACGACGGTCATTGACGCCGAAGAAGGTCTGAAACAAGTTGTTCCGTTGTGCCCTGTCGTCCTGCTCCATGTGAGTGCTCAAGACGCGTTGTACTATAAGTGCTTCAAGGTCGGTAGTGGCATCCGACGCAATAACAGCGTCATCGTCGAATGTATCATCATCTCCTGCAATGTTAGCAGCAAGTGCATATTCATCTTCAACATCACTAGCACTTACATAGCCACCGTCTTCCGTAGCAATATAAGCCCGCTGACTAGGGCGGTCTTTCATCACATGGCCAAATCCTTTGCATCTGTGACACTGGATCGCTGCAGAACGAGCAGTAGAGGCTGCCGAGGAGGTGGGCTTGGCTGGCGCCTTGGATGCTGCAGTCTTGGAACTCTCAACCTGGGCTGTAGATGTAGAAGGTGCTGATGTAGCCGCCGGTTGAGAAGGGGGTGCGGGTGGTCGTTGCTGCTGCCCACTTGAGCGTGAAGTAGCACCACCAATGTTGGTCCTCATGCTGCGTTGTGGTTGTTGGCGACCCTGCAATTCTTTTTCTGCAAGCATAGCAAGGTGGAAAAGATGAGTGATAGTATTGTATTCTTTATAATCAATGATATCCTGAATTTCACGTCGTAAACCACCATAAAAACGGGCCATTTTATCCTCATTGTCCTCCTCAATTTCAGCACGCATGCAACCTATTTGCAACTCCTGATAATACTCCTCTACCGATTTATTTCCTTGGTTTAGGCGCTGCAATTTTTTTCTCAAATCACGTTTATATGAAGGAGGGACCCATCTACCACGCATTTGCCGTTTTAACATATCCCAAGTTTGTGGTTCATTGCCAACCTGAACTATTTCAGTCCACCAAAGAAGAGCATATCCAGTGAAGTCACTAGTAGCTAAGCGCACGCGGTGGATAGCAGGAACCATGTGAGCATTAAATTTTTGTTCGACTGGCATCTCCCAATCTAAATATGCATCTGGATCATAGGTGCCAGCAAAAGGAGGTACTGAAATTTTACCTTAGAGTAGGGATCATTGTTCCTGTGGTTGTCATTGTTACCTCGTGGAGGGCGGTTGCGGAGGCCGCCCATACCTTGACGGTTGAACTGAAAGCGATGACGTGCAGCCTCGTCAGGGTCAATGGCATTGTTTCCGGCATAGGATAGGTCGTCTTCCTCTTCAATATGGTCGTCTTCCTCTTCATTGTTGGCTCGTGCAGCAGGCAAGCGTGTTTCCAAGGCAGTCATCCGGTCTACTAGGTCAGCCACAGTACGTGCGAGACGTTCGATGGAATGTTGGGTCTATCGCTGAGACTCTAGTAGAGCACGTCGTGAGAACATTCATTAAAATCAGATGGAGGGGTGCCGCTGTTATCTGCCATGTTAGTGAAAGACAAAACAACAAAGAATAATCCTGGTGGAAAACAGCTCGGTGGGGTGTTGGGTGTGTGGTGGAAGCAATCCGCCAAGCACCTTACCCACGCTTGCAAGTGTTCTTACCACGCCGCAGTGAGGTCACCGGCCTACAGGTGATGAACCAAGTGGAGGGTGGTGGCAATTGCAAGGAATGAACCTGTCCTGACCAAGAGAAAGGTGTAGCTTGGAAGGCAAAGTGAGTAGCAAGGATTAGCGATAGTAATACAGTTAAACCAAGTTCAATAAGTATTCTCTAGTACTTGTCAAAGTTGCTGACCTTAGTGCTCCCAAAGCGAAAGTTCAAGCAAAAGAGGGAAACTATGTGCCCAAAAATCAAATGGAAGCAAAAACAGGCCAAATTCAGCTCTCTGCAGATCGGACAAGGGATCGGACAAGAGATCGGACAAGGGTTCGGACAAGCAAAAGGCTGCCAAGGCCTGCCTCAGATCGGACAACAGTTCGGACAAGAGTTCGGACAAGATATCGGACAAGCAAATAGCTGCCAAGGCCTGCCTCAGATTGGACAACAGTTCGGACAGGAGTTCGGACAAGCAACAACAGGATTGCTTCTCTCTTTTTTTATATATTTTTTTTTCTCCTTTTTTTCACTCTATTTTTTTTGAACAAGGATGACCAGAGATGCAACCACAAAAATTGGCAACTACAACTGAGGTGGGATGTGGCTCACAAAAATTCAAACAAGTTCGCTGTCCGGCGAGCAAAAACTTTGACCAATTTTTTTCTTTATCTTCCTGATTTTTTTTGGCAAGTTTGGTGAGGGCTAACCATCACCCACCCAAATCGGGTCAGGAACACGCTCAAAAAATTTCAGATTTTTCTGCCAAACGAGCGAAAAGTTATGCCTGTTTTACTGAAGGGGGGTCACAAGAGTCGATGTGGAAAACAAAGTAGGGTTGCGGAAGGGGGGGTTTTCGGTGGGGAATTTTTTTTTTTGAGACACAAGAACAACTACTACTCAAATGACACAGAGGGATGACTAAACCAGCAACAAGACTCGACCAAGAACACGAACTCAACAAAGTTAAAACTGAAATTAAAATCGCAAGGCACAAAGGGGTTCTCGGTGGGGAATTTTTTTTTGGTGCGGTTTTCTGGACTCTGGGTAAAAACAAAAGCAGATCGAGATTACCTAATGGGAAATCTGAGCTCTGATACCAACTGATGGGTGAGTGGTCCCGATCTTCCGCTAGGTAAAGGATAAACTTGGGTTGGTGGAGAATCTCGACGTTGGCGATCCAAGGCTCCGGTCCGGCGGATCAAAACCTTGCAATCGTTACACCACTGTCTCCGTTGGTTATCAACCACACAGAACGCGATTGACCTCGCCACGAAGGCTAATTCCTGCAAGCGAACCCAAGAACACAAGCAAGAACAGGAAGGATACAAATCGAATGCCAAATCACAGACAAACGAAGATAAGGTGAGGTTTCACAAACGCCAATGCAGCAGCCAATCGGTCCGGTGCAAGAGGCGGGATCTAAACACAACAGTGTAGATGCAAACAAAGCAAAACCTAACCCTAGAGGTGGCTGGCGTGAGAATATATAGGGCGGCGGCCTGTGGAAGGCGAACAGACATGGGCTGTGGGTTAGAAGACGTACAGACTCAGACTATGGGCCAACATGGCCCAGTTCTGTCACGCAGTACTGTTTTAAATACACAGGACGACTCGAGACTCCAAATGAGGTGAAACCAACGGCAAACGATCCGTCTTCTCCTCAGCTTTCCAAAAAGTCAAAGAACGCGCCAATCGCACTTCGTATGAGGAAGTTATGACCATTTTGGTGAATGTTGGTCGATGTAGTCCGAACCAGCGAATTCTTGACTTCAAATCATCCGTGCGGCTCCGTCTTCAACTCCAACTCTCCTATTCCATCTCCCATGTTCCTAAGCAACAAAATATCACTAGTATTCAGTAGCATCCCATCCAAACAAATATAATCAAAGTTGCTAAGGAACGAATTAACCTCATGGTTCAAGCGACGGGCACGGGCGCGTGTGATTGGTCCTTGTAGTTGAATTGTAGGTGGAGGCTCCATGTGTGTATCATGTGAAGTGATGTCCTCATCAGCAGGCTATCAAGCGCATCTTCAGGTATCTCACTTATGCGCCCGATCTCAGTCTTTACTATTCAGCATCATCATCTCTTGATTTATCTAGCTTTTCGGACGCTGATTTTGGTGGGTGCCGGTTGGATCGCAAGTCGACTTCCGTTACTTGCCAGTTTCTTGGTTCTTCCCTTGTCTCTTGGTCTTCTCGAAAGCAATCTGGAGTTGCTCTTTCGACAACTGAGGCTGAGTATGTAGCCGCTCCTAGCTGCTGCTCACAGTTGGTTTGGATGATTTCCACTCTGCGAGATTTTGGGTTGTTCTTTCCTAACAGAGTTCCTTTGTTTTGCGATAGCACCAGTGCTATTAGTGTAGGGAAAAACCCTTGTCTCCATTCAAAAACCAAACACATTGATGTGCGCTTTCATTTCCTGCGGGATCAATATGAGAAAGGTGTCATTGACCTTGTTCATGTTGATACCCATCATCAGTTGGCTGACATTTTCACCAAACCCCTAGATTAGTCTACCTTTGAGCGTTTACGAGGGGATTTGGGTGTTGTGTATCCTTTTTAGGATATTTTGAGTCAGTTTTCTTCCTTCTTTACTCTTTTCTTGAGTCTTTTGTGTGTGTTCATATCATACATATTCACATATCACACTTTCGAGCTTGCTTCTGTTATATGATTGAACTACTTTACTTATTCTAGCTGGTACATGCTTTGGTTTAGTTCAGTTGATATGTCGGATATCTGTCATATGTTCTATGCTTAGGTTCTGTTCTCTTGGCATGCTTCGGCAGTTCTTGCAAAGGTGTACTCCGACTCGAGCTTTTCATAGTCAATACTTCGACGGACCTCGGAGTTAGCTTCGAAGCATGTCTCTCTCTGTTAGACTTCGCTCGGAGTGTGTTCTCTGAGATTTTTCTACCGCTGTCTATTCCGGAGGTCTCAGTTTGTGGGTTCGAAGCTTATCATTCGAAGTTAGTACTTGGGTCGAAGGTTACCACTTCGGTAGTCATACCTCGATCAAAGCTAGTTTCGAAGGTAGAGTGTAGGCTTCGATTTGGTCTTGCTGCTGTGTGTTTGGCCTCGCTACTCTTTCGAAGGTTGCTTTTCTGTGAACTTTGTTCGAAGCTTTCTGATCGAAGTATAGGCTTCGAAGTACACTGTTCGAAGCAGGCTTCGATACTTTCATACTTCATTTCGAAGCATACTTCGCATTTTGTCACTCGAACTAGGCTAGACTCAATAGATCTTCAGCATTTCAATGACAACCTTCGCTAGACTTCGACATTCTTTTCCAAAGCAAGCTTCGACTCAGTGAAGCAGGCTTCGACACTGCGAAGCAGGCTTCGACAAGTTTCGAACAGGAGACAAATTTGAACAGTAAACTTCTCATCTCATTTCATGTACACTTAGACCATCTGCTGAGAAGTTTGATCTGCCATGTTTTGAATATTTTGTTTATCTGCCTGTATTGGTGTTCCTCTGTCTAGAACACCAGTCTTTTCTAGGCTAGATACTTTTAGACTTAGGCAATTTGTTCACGCTTTGCTGCTTAGTCTTTTGAGGTGCGTTGGGTGTTGGGAACATGCCATTGATTCGAAAGAATTTTTTAGGCGCCCATTCACCCCCCCTCTGGTCGCTACTTTCGGTCCTACAACAACGTCGAAGGTCAGGCCCCCAAGTGTGGTGGTGTAGGGCGGCAGGTGCTCTCCGAAGCCAGGGACGGTGAGGGAGACGTCGCAGGGTCCGGCAAACTCCTCCAGGTATACCCCCTAGAATTCGGGCTCGAAGAGGAATCCGAGGAAGGTGAGCATCATGCGGAGCTCCCTGACGAAGCCCTCAAAGTGGCGGCAGTAGCTGTGAACTTGGTAGACTGGCATCTACAAAAACAACAAGTTGAAGAAAAGTGAGGAGAGGAACAAAGTTTATAAAGTATGTTTTTGAGAAATAATTTTCTGTAGCTATGGGCTAGGCTGGTCCATTTGGCTTCCTACAGTCAAGTTGGCTCTGATACCATCTTGTGGCGCCCCGATTTACCGAAATCGGAACATTATTGAATTTCATAAGAAAAACAATAATACAAGAGGTTCATCATGCGACAATCGTACATACGACAAGTATTCATGGTACGCAGACCATATTTATTACATCATAGTTTAATAAAAACAATAATAAAAGTAGAATGCATGACGAACGCCTTCTTCAAGATCTTTCCGCTTGACTAGGTCGCTACTCCAGACCATCCTCATAGTAGGCATCCTCTAAAGTGTGTCCAATGGGTATGAGTACAAAAGTACTCAACAAGCCACCGCAAATGCAAGTAGTAATGCAAGGTAATAACAAAGGAAGGATAATTGGCTAAAAGTGTGGAAAAGTACATTTTCCGTTATTGCATTTAGTGTGGTAAAATTTTGTCATGCGGAATAATAAACATGAACATCAATAATACCATCTAACTCGAGGAGTACGTTTTACCTCCACGCACAACAGTCCTTATATGTCAAACCATCATGCACATACATATCAAAAGTAATCTAACTGTGGGATGTCACGCAACCCGCCCTTGACCGTGGGCTCGGCTTTTCGAAAAGATTTATGACTCTGATCAGAGGTGTGCTACTGTACCCACAAGGCACGCACTCATCCCAAACACCAAAGTGTAACGAGATGACCCATACCACGGGAACTCGTGCCAAAACCTCAGCATGAAATGCTCCAAGCGATAACCACCCGCTCTATGTTTCGCCGGCGCGCCGGGCCGCATCCCAGCTAACGTCGCACCCCCTTTTGCGCCACGTCGGTACAAGCCACCCGCAGGTGCTGCTTGACCCATCTCCAAATGGTGGCCTCGGTTTGGAACACTCCATACCTTAGTTAGGACTTACCCATTAGACTTGTGGTTAGTACGGAAGTGTATTGCAACGGATCCCTCAGACCGGTCCTTATAGTGCCCCGGGTGCTACCGACCAAAGCCCTAGCTTGCTCCCGGAACCCACCATGCATTCACTCACAACCACAACTCATCACCGATAGAATTCCAAGGATAAGAAGTAACGGGGATCATATAGTAGAACCATTTTGCTATGACTCATTTTTTATCCTATAGCGATCGTGTCAATACATGGGACACTAGCTAATAATATTAATCATATGGTGACAAGGAGGTTAGGCGAGATAGCATGGCTTGGGTTGCACATCAGGGTCGGGGGATCCTAAATAAATATAATGTAAGGGTTTACATTGGTCTAATGCATGTATAGCCTATGTGTTTTAGCGATAGTTTAATAAAACATGGGTTCAATATGCTCAAAAATGTTGTTTGGTGACTTGCCTTGATCAGCGAAAGGTGAGGGAGGGACTTCCGGGAAGTACTCCGGTTCCTCGGCGGCGTCGTAGTCTTTCCAATATAAATAAAGTGGAATAAAATAAATACAACATCCGATTAAACAATATAAAGTCACACAACAAGCACATAGGTTTTGATTGGTCCAAATTAAAGAAGACCAAGTTGTTTAGTTTCTGAAGCTTATTTTTTAAATAATTTTAAAATTAACTAAAAGGGATTATTGTCCTTTTTATAAGGGGTTTTGAATTGTGAAAAACCTCATTTTAAGTTTTCTATTTAATTTGAAATAAATGATTCAGAGAAAACTTAGTGGTTTCACCATATTAAAAGGAAATTAATAAATATAAACTTTACTGAAATTTAAATAATTGAATTTACATTTTTACCCTAAGGGCATTTGAATACCTATTTAAATAAACATGAAAAGTCCAAAGTAAACATACTGTTTTTATTGTATGAACATGAAGAGAATAATATTACAAATTTTCTGAAATTGGAATGGTAATTTTTGAAGTTAAAATGCGCCAGATATGAATTTTACAAGTTTAAAACTGTTTCTGGAATTTATTTTAAATTTAAAATCCCCTCGGGTCCACGGTGAGCTAGGCCCACGGTGAACCCGCGCATTGTGCGCGTGGTCTGGCCCAATCTGGGCTGTTGGATCCAGAACCAACGCGCGAGGGCGAGGCGGGGCGTTAAGTTGCGATCAACGGCTCACAGCACTCGGTACCGCTTTGATCAGATGGACGCACGAGATTAAATGGAGAAAAGGTCCTATTCTACGCCGTCGGATCGAGATCGTGCGGCCAGGATCGAATCCGGCACGGCACGTGTCGGGCGGTTAAGTACCTGTCTTCCCCGACTCCGACGACGCGACGGTGAGCGATTCCGGCGACGGCGAGGGCTATCTGGCCTAGCTAGGGCTAAAAACGTAAAGAGGGTACTGAGGGGAACAAGAGGGTACCCTTGCGGTGGTCCGAGGTCATCGGAGTGAGGCCGGCGATGAGAGGAGGCGGCGAGGTCGTTTGGGTCCTGGTCGACGATGGCGATCCGGCGAGGCTCATTGACGGCGGAGGAGTGGCCGAGGTCGAGGAGGCTCTGGCGGTCATGGAGATGTGGTCGGCGAGGGCGAAGAGGGGTTCCGGTGACGGCGAGCAGTGGCTGAAGTACGGGTGGCGGTGTTGCGCTAAAAACCGAAATGTGAGCACTCTATTCGTTCTGGAAGCGAATTGACGTGGGGGTTGAGCGCGGCGGTGGTCGGGGGTTTAAATAGGGGTACCGGCGGGGGCAGGGAGGGCGCAATCGGGGGAGGCCATGAGTAAACGCCGGCGAGGCGGTTTCACTGCATGCGGGCGATAACGGGACGATGACGCGTGAAATCAATGGGGGAAACGGTAGGCGCGACGCGGGGGATTCAATGCCGCGATAAATGGAGGGGAGGGGACCGCTGACGAGTGAATCGTGGGGTTCAAATTCAGCCGGCAAAGTTTGGGGGTGGTGGCGCGAGGTGGATGACGGTACTGATAGGCGGGGGCCACTGGCCAGCGAGCGCGAGTGCACGAGCGAGGAGACTGACGGGTGGGGTCGGGCTCGACCGAGGGAGTGAGCTGGTTGGCGCCGACAGGTAGGGTCGGGCTGTCGGGTGCGTGCGTGAAGGGAGAGGGGCTCACTGATGGGTGGGGTTGGGCTGTAAGTCCGAGGCGGGCGAGGGTAACGGGCTGGGCCGGCCGGGAGAGAGAGAAAGGGAGGGGGAAGGCCCATTACTGTTTAAAATGTTTTCTGATTAAAAATAATTGTAGAAATTGGTTTAAAATAATAGGGCTACTTCCAAGGTTGATAAAATTTTGTAAAAATTCTCAAAATATATCTCGGCTTTAGGATCATACATAAAAATTTTCATCTCCTGGTTTGGCCATTTCATCTAGGTTGTAGTTCAAAATGGTGAAGGAGGGTATTTAAAGGTATTTCCAAAATAATAATCTCGAGGAAATTGGATTAAATAATATTTTTATTTCTTTCAAAATTTGGGGTGTTACAAACCTATCCCCCTTACAAAGAATCTCGTCCTCGAGATTGGATTGCTACTCGAATAATTCAGGGTATTGGGCTTTTAGTTCGTCTTCTTTTTCCCATGTAGCTTCTTCGGCGGGGTGGTTGTCCCACTAAACCTTGCAGAAGTGGACTACACGACTCCTGGTTACCCTTTCCTTGGTTTCCAAGATCTTGATGGGTTTATTGATGTAGGTCAAATCTTCTTGGACGTTGAGTTGTTGAAGATCGGCTTGCTCGGTGGGCACACGAAGACACTTCTTCAACTGAGAGACATGGAACACATCGTGAACTCCTACCAATGATGGAGGTAGCTCAAGTTGATATGCCACTTCTCCTTGCCATCAGAGGATCTGAAAAGGTCCGACGTAACGGGGTGCTAGCTTGCCTTTCATGTTGAACCTTTAAGTGCCACGGAGGGGAGTGACTCGGAGATAGACATAATCACCCTCCTCAAAGGTTAGGTCTCTTCGACGGTTATCGGTGTAGCTCTTTAGCGGGACTGGGCTATCTTTAATCGATCCCTTATGATCTTGACCTTCTCTTCAGCTTCTCTCAATATGTCTGTCCCAAACAGTTGCGACTCTCTGGTCTGATCCCAGAGCAACGACGTTCTACACTTATGCCCGTAAAGTGCTTCGAATGGGGACATTTGCAGGCTGGCTTGATAACTGTTGTTGTAGGAGAACTCCGCATAGGGCAAGTTCTTGTCCCACATTCTGCTAAAGAGTAGAGCGCAAGCTCTAAGCATATCCTCCAGTATCTGGTTGACCCTTTCGGTTTGACCGTCGGTCTGTGGATGATAGGTGGTGCAAAAGTTCAGCCAGGTGCCGAGTTCCTCTTGAAGGTTCTTCCAAAACTTGGAGGTAAACTGACTCCCACGGTCAGATACGATCTTCTTAGGAACTCCGTGCAGGCACACGATCCGGGTCATATACAACTCAGCCAACTTGGTGACAGTGTAAGTTGTCTTGACGGGGATGAAGTGAGCCACCTTGGTGAGTCGGTCTACGATCACCCAGATAGAGTCATGACCAGCTTGGGTCCTAGGCAGTCCCATGATGAAGTCCATTCCTATTTCTTCCCACTTCCATTCGAGGACAGTGAGGGGTTGCAACAGTCCAGCAGGTCGTTGGTGCTCTGCTTTGACTCGCTGGCATGTGTCGCACATGGCCACATACTCAGCTATTTCTCTCTTCATGCTGACCCACCAATATTTTTCCTTCAGATCTTGATACATCTTGGTACTCCCGGGATGTATGGTGTATAAAGTATCGTGGGCTTCTTGAAGGATGAGGGTCTTCAATTCGGGCTTGTCTGGCACACATATCCGGTTTCCGAACCATATGGTACCATGCTCGTCCTTGGAGAATCCGGGGGCTTTACCCTTCCTCATGTTCTGTTGGATCTCCATGATGTCTGGGTCTTCCTTCTGCCTTTCTCGGATCTGGTCTATCAAGAGATGGCTAGACTCCAAGGCAGCGAGGTACGCTCGGTTGGTGATCCCTAGATTCAACCTTTCCATCTCCTTGTATAGCAAAGGAGTATGGTCCTGAATCATTACGGCATTGCAGTACCCTTTTCGACTGAGGGCGTTTGCCACAGCATTTGCCTTGCCTAGAAGATAATGGATGCCCAAGTCGTAATCCTTGATCAGTTCCAACCATCTCCTTTGCCTGAGGTTCAGGTCCGGTTGGGTGAATATGTACTTGAGGCTCTTGTGGTCGGTTAAGATCTCACACCGATTTCCCACAAGGTAATGTCTTCATATCTTCAAGGCGTGAACCACGACTGCTAACTCCATGTCGTGGGTTGGGTAGTTCAGCTCATGCGGTCTCAGTTGTCGGGAGGCGTTGGATATCACCTTCCCATCTTGCATTAAGACACATCCCAAACCTTGGTGAGAAGCATCGCAGTAGACGCGGAAGTCTTTTTTGATGTTTGGCAGGGTCAGGATTGGGGCTGACACGAGCTTCTTCTTGAGGGTCTGAAAGCTTTCTTCTCAATCCGGGGTCCATTCAAACTTTACTTCCTTTTGCAATTGTTCTTGATGGTTACGTCGTTCAAGGCTCTAGTCCACGCACATCCTTTTGGTCTTGCCCTTTTTCATGGCAAAGATGACCGGTGCACCCCAGGGTGAGGTACTCGGTCGGATGTACCCTTTCTGCTCCAGGTCTTCGATGTTGCTCTTGACTTCGGCTAGCTCATTGGCGGCCATCCGGTATGGGTGCTTGGAGATTGGAGTGGTCCCGGGGACAAGTTCGATTCTGAATTCGATGTCCCGCTTGGGAGGCATTCCTGGTAGGTCCTCGGGGAAGACGTCCATAAACTCCTTGACTATGGGTACTTCTTCAAGGGCTAGCGAATGAAGGGACGCTTCGAGGGGTTTGCGGCCGGTCATTCGAAAGGCGACGGCTTCACCTTCAGGGTTGGTTACTGTTACGGACTTATTGGCACAGTCGATCACTTCCTTGTGCTTCATCAATCAATCCATCCCTAGGATGAGGTCGAGTCTGGTACACTTAATGAGGACTGGCTCGGCACGGAACAGTACTCCTTGGATCTCTATCTTGACCTTGGGGTTGTATAGGTGGGCTAAGGCTTTATTGCCTGGAGTGGCAATCATCATGGGGACTGATAGAGGGAGTACATCCAAGTCGTTGGTTTTCACAAAATCTTCCGAGATGAAAGAGTGTGTTGCTCCAGAGTCAAATAATATTATAGCCGGTATGGAATTTGCAGTAAACGTACCGAGCACGACTTCGGGAGCCTCCTGAGCTTCCTCCGCGGTGATGTGGTTGACGTGGGAAGAACTGCCTGGTTGGGTGCCGTGCCTTGGGGCTGCTTGGGGTGAGGATACTAGTGCGAATAGTGCCCTTCCTTCCAGCAGTTGAAGCAGACGACCGGCCTTCCTTGGTGATCCTTCAAGACCGGGGCCTTGACGGTGGACGTCAGCTGAGCGACCGGAGCTAGTGGAGCGGGGCGGGGATGCCCGGCGTTGGATTCACCGGTGGCGTGAGGTGGCCTGTAGCTGGGCCGAGGATGGTAGGCGGACGCTGGTGGCAGAGGGACGAAGCGGGGCCTTTGGGAATTCGCCTGTTGATGCTTGAAGGCGATCATCTTCCTCTTCTTGAGGTCCAACTTGTTTTGCTCAGTCTCTTGGATGAGCGCTTTGTTTACTAGCCATTGGAAGTCGGCGTAGTCGGTGGCGACGAGCTGGATGGATAGCTCATCTTTAAGTCCCCGGAGGAACTTGGCCTGGCGGAAGGCGTCGGTCCGCACCTCGTCTGGCGCGTAGCGAGCCAGTTAGTTGAACTCATGGAGGTACTCCATGACGGTCCGGTTGCCCTGTTGCAGGTCATGGAACTCCTGCTGCTTGACCGCGATGACTCCTGCAGGGACGTGGGCGGCGCGAAAGGCGATAGCGAACTCCGCCCATGTCACCATGTGGTCCTCGGGCTGGGACTCACGGTAGTTGTCCCACCACTCTGCGGCGGGACCCTTGAGCTGGTGAGTGGCGAAGGCCACTCTCTCCCGGTCGGTGCAGGGGAGGAGGTCCAGCTTCTTCCCAATGGTGCGGAGCCAATCTCCGGCCTCCATGGGGTTGGTGGTGCTAGAGAAGATGGGTGGGCGCAAGCGCAGAAACTCCGAGAGTTGGGGAGCGGTAGAGGGTGCTAGTGCACGACGGGCAGGCTCCCCATTTTGCAGACGGTCCAACTGAGCTTGTTGGTGCTGCATTTGAGTGAGGAGGGCGGTGATTAGCTGGTTCTGGTTCGCCATCATTTCCGCCAAGGTGGGATGGTTTGCAGATGGCGACCCAGACTGTCGTGGGCCCGTTGCATCCCAGTTGGGTACAACACCCTCGGGCGCGTCACGGCTTCCTCCTTCTCCGTTGTTGGAACCGGTGTTCTAGTGGTCGGCCATCTTCTGAATATATTATGTTATAAGGCAGAAAGATGATGAAACAATAATACAATCAAAAATAGCTCATAAGGCTCATGCATATAAACCAAGTGGTAAAAAGTGTTCATTACAATCAAGCTCTTATTCTACCTACAACACAAGTTGTTGTAGATAGCACCACATACAAAAATTATTATAACTAAAACAGCGGTAACTAGCGCCTACTCGCCACCAGAGGCGGTCTCTGTGCTCTCGGAACCATGAGTGCGCGGCTCCCGAGGGATGGTGGGCTCGAGAAAATTCACGATGATCGGGTCGGAGACGAGGCCAGGGCGTGGTGCAGGGGAGCTGGCGGTGGATGGTCCGGCGGTGGAGGGGTGTGGCGGGATCCTGTTGTGGCGAGGGGCAGGCTCACGGATGGGCTTCCTCTTCCTCAGGAGGAGGGGAACCATCTCCACGATGTCCTTCTGCAGCTGCATAATCTTGCGCTGTAGCTCGCCGTTCTGTTGGATTAAGCTCTTCGTCTCCTGATGAAGTAACTCAACCGCCTCATGGTGCTCGTCAGCGTCGAGCACTGCCTCAGTATGGAGGTCGTCCATGGCCTAAAGAAGACGCGACTGTCGGGCCATCACCGGATCACGCACGGAGTGAACTCCGAGGTAGATGCTACGGTAGGCGCCGGGAGTGCGCTTCGGCACAAGCCGGAAAGACGAGTTTTGAAGACGATCATAATAGATCATCCTCGACTCCATAAGGGCCTCGAGAGCGACGCGTTGGCATGCGACTGAGGAGCCATGCTGAATAGCGTGGGCCTCATGGCTCCAGATGTGATGAGTCATTGTCAACGATAGTCAAAGAGGACTGAAAAGAGAGAAGGCCTCCTGTGTCTAGGCCGCATGTGACTCAGGTACACGGGCAGCGAGTGACTGTCGGGCAGAGGGGTCGCGAAGTCGGGCTGGCCCAATCCGGGTACATGGGCTAGGAGCAGTAGAAGACCCACTGGGCTGTTGACTAGGATTGACTCAGTTATATGGGCGGTGAGCGATTGGCGGGCTGAGAGAGCTGTGGAGTCAGGCCGGCCCAATCCGGCTACCTGGTGCAAAGTCGGTGGAGGCTTTGTCAGTTTCGGCGCAAAACTGATGACCGCTGATCTAGTATCAGACTGTCGAGAAGAGAAGCCGTAGTCGCTATGAAAGCTTAGCTTTCGGATAAGTCATCTGTAAATAGGAGTTTACTATTTTGTTCCTAGGCCCACAGTCAGTAAGTCGAGTCTGTAAAAATATCCTAAGGACAGTTTAGTGTTTTCCTTTATTTCAGCGTCTGTAAAAAACCCTAAGAGGCTGGTGGAATATTCCTAGCTATTGGGCAGCCTATAAATAGAGCCCCAATCCCTAGGGTTAGGTCACCCTTCCAGAATTCACTTTTTAATCAATTGGGTCATTTTTGTTCTCTTTTCTCCCTGTTCATTCTCATGTGCGCCGCCAGGCTCTTGCACAAGCTATTTCTATTCCTGCATTCCCTCTGTTCTTCTTGATGCTGTGAGATTTTATTCTCTATTTGTGTGTGTGGTGTGCGACGATTTTTGTGGATCTGAAGCTTCGTTGTTCGTGCATCTATTGTTTATTCCAGAGCTCACGTTTCTCTCTGATGGCTTCTGTTCTACGGGCTGAGGAGTACTAGTTGCAAGTAGTACTAGTTTCCTGTAGCTACAGTGTGCTAGTTCTCCTAGCTTTGCTTTTTCCTGCATAGCCTTTTTGATGGAGTAGACAGAGCCTAGTTTTCTCTCTCACTGTTTCTAGCGAAGCCATTTTTTGGTTCGAAGTCCTTCAGCTCTGAGAGGCAGGATTCGGCTAGACTCCTACGAAGGCTCTGCTAAAATGTTCAACTCCGATTTTGAACTGTGAACCTAGCTTCGAAGTATGTTCTATGCTTAGGTTCTGTTCTCTTGGCATGCTTTGGCAGTTCTTGCGAACGTGTACTCCGACTCGAGCTTTTCATAGTCAATACTTCGACGGACCTCGAAGTTAGCTTCGAAGCATGTCTCTCTCTGGTAGACTTCGCTCGGAGTGTGTTCTCTAAGATTTTTCTGCTGCTGTCTGTTCCGGAGGTCTCAGTTTGTGGGTTCGAAGCTTGTCATTCGAAGTTAGTCCTTGGGTCGAAGGTTACCACTTCGGTAGTCATACCTCGATCAAAGCTAGTTTCGAAGGTAGAGTGTAGGCTTCGATTTTGTCTTGCTGCTGTGTGTTTGGCTTCGCTACTCTTTCGAAGGTTGCTTTTCTGTGAACTTTGTTCGAAGCTTTCTGATCGAAGTATAGGCTTTGAAGTACACTGTTCGAAGCAGGCTTCGATACTTTCATACTTCGTTTCGAAGCATACTTCGCATTTTGACACTCGAACTAGGCTAGACTCAATAGATCTTCAGTATTTCAACGACAACCTTCGCTAGACTTCGACATTCTTCTCCAAAGCAAGCTTCGACTCAGCGAAGCAGGCTTCGACAAGTTTCGAACAGGAGACAAATTTGAACAGTAAACTTCTCATCTCATTTCATGTACACTTAGACCATCTGCTGAGAAGTTTGATCTGCCATGTTTTGAATATTTTGTTTATCTGCCTGTATTGGTGTTTCTCTGTCTAGAACACCAGTCTTTTCTAGGCTAGATACTTTTAGACTTAGGCAATCTGTTCACGCTTTGCTGCTTAGTCTTTTGAGGTGCGTTGGGTGTTGGGAACATGCCATTGATTCGAAAGAATTTTTTAGGCACCCATTCACCGCCCTCTGGTCGCTACTTTCGGTCCTACAAGTGGTATCAGAGCCTGGTTAGGGTTTTTCCATAACTTAACCGGTTCTAAACCCCAGTAGTGATCATGACGTCTCCTGGCAAGGTCCCGTCCTTGGAAGCTTATGGCTATAATTATTAGAAGACTCGCATGCGGGCCTATCTTATGAGCCAAGGCTCGGACATCTGGGACATTTGTGTTCACGCTACGTTTGTTATATTGCCAGTTGCTGAGCATGGTACTCCTGGTATCATTGCCCAGCATCTGAACAAGAGTAAGGCTGTGAACATCTTGTTTTCTGGTTTAGGTCCCACTAAGTTTGAGCGTGTGAGCCATCTCTCCACTGCGAGAGAGATCTTGGCTACCCTCAGGGCACACCATGAGGGAATAGCCCAGGTCAAGGCTCGACTGTATCAGACCTACCGGCGTGAATATGAAAATTTCAGACAAAAGCCGGGTGAATCTGTTGAAGCGTTGTTTGGTCGTTTTCAATCGATCATAAACAAGCTTCGGGACAACAAGGCTGAGGGTGCTCAGTTAGTCTCAGATCACGAGCAGGCACTCAAGGTTCTCCATACCTTGGAACCAAAGATCTGGGAGATCAAGGTATCCTCTATCATTGAGAGCACATCTTATGATACCTTGACAATTTCTGAGTTGTTTAGCAAGCTAAAGGCCACTGAGGTTGATATCCAGTTGAGATCAAATCTCACTGGCTCTGGATCAAAGTCTCTGGCCCTTGCTACACCTTATGTTGATCCTTCTTCTATGAGCTGTGATGGGTTCTCCTTGATGTCTATCACTGAGGACCAGCTTGAGTCTTTGGGAGATGATGATTTGTGTCTTTTTAACAACCGGGTGCATCCGGGTGCTTTGAGTGTGGTGACCCAGGACACTTCATCGCTGACTGCCCCAACCGCAATGGCAACAAGAAGGGCACCGATGGTGGCTTCCATGACTCCGGCAAGCACGAAAGCTCCTCCTTCAACAAGGGCAAGCCAAATACCAGATTCTTCAGAAAGGCCCTGAAGGACTACCGGCGAGAGAACAAGAAGCGCGACAAGGCCTTCTTCGCCGAGATGGAGAAGAGCTACTCCAAGCAGACCATGTCTTCTTCCTCCTCATCGAGCTCAAGCGATGAGGAGATCGTCATCAGGAAGGGGAAGGACAAGGACGATCCGGTGGGTCTCTGCTTCATGGCTTTCGGGGACAGACTGAAGAGCCGCTCACATCGGCGCCGAAGATCCTGCAAGAGCTTCTGCTCAATGGCTCTTAGGGATAAGGAAGAGAAGAGCTCCTCCGATGACTCCGATGACGACAACGAAAAGGTATCATCTTATGAACGAGAAATCGTTGATTTACTTGAAAGCAATCGCCAGGAGTTAAAATATCGGGAAAAACTACTTAGGGGAGCTAAGAAGAGGGTAGATGAGTTAGAGAGTGAGCTTGCCGTGGCCAACGGCAGAATTGAGAGTCTATCTTCTTCCCCTTGCTTGGGTGATAGCAGTGAGTGCCCAAAGTGTGAGGTGCTTCTGTGTGACCTGTCGACTCTGAAGTCCAGGTACACAGAAAGGGTTGATGAGAGGGAAGCTTTTGCCACTGAACTTGAAAGCGCTCAGCTGGAGCTGAAAGATGCTCAAGCCACTGTCGTCGCACCCTGTGCTGATTACTCATCTAGCTGTTTTAGCTGAGCTGAAAGCCAAGGGCGATGAGCATTTGGAGGATTTGGAGAGAGTGAGAGCTAAGCTGGCGTAGACTAGGCTAGAGCTTGAGAAACTGTCAGTTCCACCCACTGTCTGTGAGAACTGCATGTCTCTTAGACTGGAGTTGAATAAGCTAAAAGCCGAGAAGTCTATCTAGGTAGATAGCGAGTGTGAGACCTATTTGTCTTAGGTGGAGGTTCTAGCTTCCTTGAGAGAGGAGCTAGCTGATTCACAGAATGAGAATTTTTACCTTCGTTCTATCCTTAGTTGGATCAGTGCCCGAGAGCCACAGCTCGGCATGATGATCCAGCAGTTTAAGAGGCAGTATGGGTTTGGGGTAGGTTACACCTACACCAAGGCTTACTTTGAGAGTGCTATTAGCCGAGCAGTGGAGTGGAGTAAAATGACTCCTGAGCAGAGATACCCCAAGACTCACTCCACTTAGTCTTCCCAGGCTAGTCAGCCCAAGGATGGAGTAATCCATGAACAACCCAAAGCTCCACCCAAGAAGCCCATCTGGGTTCCAAAGCCCAAATACCTCCACACTTCTCTTGACTCTCTTCCTGGACCCTCTCAACCCAAGAAGACAACACCAAACACCACTAAGCCCAAGAACCTCAAGCCTCAACCACATCCCAAGAAGCCCACCTATCATTATGAGTACTGTCAGAGAGACAGGCATCTTGCGGAGTTTTGCTTCAAGAGGAAGCGGGTTGAGAGAGCAGAGCATGCTCGTGGTGGTCAGGAGCAGTTCTACCAGCAGGGTGGTAGACTGCGTGTTCCTTGACACGGGGAGAGGCTGGAGGTCTGGCCGCGTCGTGTAGGTGGTGGTAGAGGAGACGGCTTTCATGCCCGTGCTCCAATTGGTGGTGTTCGTTCCGGCAGAGTTCCAGGCCATTTGGCTACGGTCCTGGACCTCATGGCCGAGGCTTTAGGCAGAACCAAGGACCGCGATTTGAGCCGCGCTTTGGTCCAAACTCTTCTGATGGCTTTCGCTTTCCGTCTTTTGAGTAGATGGCTCGACATTGGTTTAGATCTTTTGCTAAACCTGGTGCCGGACCATTTGCTCCCCCTTACGACCACTGATTGTGCAGGATCGAGGACTGGAGTACGTTTGGATCATGGACTCAGGATGCTCCCTCCACATGACGGGACATCGCAGATGGTTCTCCAGTCTCACTTCCCTGAGCTCCAAAGAGTACATCACCTTCGGGAACAGTGGTCAAGGTAAGGTAAGTGGCATCGGCTCAATTCGCATTTCAGACCATTTCTCTTTGAAGAATGTTGCCTTGGTTAAACATTTGAACATTAATTTTATTTCTGTTTCGTAACTTCTTGAGGATGGTTTGGAGGTGCATTTTAGGAAGGGCAATTCTTCTGTGTTTGATTCTAGAGGGTCTTTGATTTGCCAGATCTTACCTTTTGGTAAGGTTTTTCAGATTGACTTCTCTAGTTCTTTTGGCCGTTCTCGCTGTTTGATAGCTGGATCTTCTTCTGAGCTCTGGAAGTGGCATAGGAGGTTAGGTCATTTGAGTTTTGATCTACTAGTCAGGTTAAGCTCTATGGACCTCATCCGAGGATTGCCCAAGCTTAAATTGGAGAAAGATCTAGTTTGTCATCCCTGTCGTCATGGGAAAATGGTTGCCGCTTCTCACTCACCTGTGACTCAGGTGATGACTTCGTATCCGGGCGAGCTGTTACACATGGACACTGTCGGTCCAGCTCGGGTACGCTCAGTCGGTGGGAAGTGGTACGCACTTGTGATTGTTGACGACTTTTCTTGATTTTCGTGGGTTTTCTTTTTGGAGTCTAAGGATGAAACTTTTCAGGTTGTTCATGACCTGATTTTGAAGCTGAAGAATGAGAACAATGGTCGGATGTGAGCAATTCGCTCTGACAACGGCTCTGAGTTCAAGAACTCTCATTTCGTCAGCTTCTGTAGTGATCAGGGTCTTGACCATCAGTTTTCTGCTCCTTACACTCCCCCACAGAACGGCGTTGTGGAAAGAAAGAACATCACGCTAGTCGAGATGGCCAGGACGACGCTCGATGAGCACAGGACTCCTAGGCTTTTTTTGGCTGAAGCCATGAACACGGCTTGCTATCTGGCCAACCGCATTTTTCTTAGAGCTTACCTAGGTAAGACCTCATACGAGTTGCGGTTTGGTAGACACCCCAAGGTGAGCCACTTGCGAGCGTTTGGCTGCAAGTGCTTTGTGCTCAAGAAGGGAGGGCATTTGGACAAGTTTGAGTCTCATTGCTGGGACGGAGTTTTTCTTGGCTATGCTTTACATTCTCGAGGTTTCCGTGTTTGGAACCTTGACTCCCAGCAGCTTGTCGAGACTTGTGAGGTTTCTTTTGATGAGTCTTTGCCTTCTTTGACTCCTTCTTTTGAGCTTTCTGGAGATGATGAGCTTCGAGAGTCCATCTTTGAGGAAGATGATGACACTCCAGCTGCTGATGAGGGTGGGCCTTCCGCACCTCCTGTAGAGCCCACACCTTGTGAGACTTCGACTGAGGACGAGGGCGGACCTCTGATCAGTTCTTCCACTTCGATCGAGCCCCCTTAGTCGAGTCCAGAGGTGCCAGTTGCTGACTCTGGTGAGGTGACTTCAGATCACCAAGGATCCCGAGCAGTTCATCGTGATCACCCCTCAGAGCTCATCATTGGTGATTTGACTGAGAGAACTTTGCGTTCATCAGGTACCTCTCTTGCTGTGTTTGCTGAATCTGCTTTTGTTGCATCTTTTGTGCCCAGATATGTTTCTCATGCTCTTTCTGATTCTAATAGGATTAATGCTATGCAAGAAGAGCTTGAGAATTTTGTCCGTAATCGGGTTTGGACACTAGTTGAGCCGCCACCAGGATGCAACCCCATAGGCACCAAGTGGGTGTTCAAGAACAAGCAAGGTGAAGATGGGGTTGGGGTGCGCAACAAAGCTCGGCTAGTTACCTAGGGTTTTTGCTAGAAGGAAGGTATTGACTTTGAAGAAACTTTCGCTCCTGTTGCCCGTCTTGAGTCCATTCGCATTCTTTTAGCTTTTGCTATTTCGAAGGGTTTTAAGCTTTTCAAATGGACGTCAAGAGTGCTTTTCTGAATGGGTATATAGAGGAGGAAGTGTATGTTAGGTAGCCCCCCAGTTTTGAGAACCCCAAGTTTCCTCGACATGTTTTTAAATTGCAAAAAGCTTTATACGGGTTGAAACAAGCCCCCAGGGCTTGGTTTGACCGGTTGAAGCAGTTTTTGTTGGGGAAGGGCTTTGTGATGGGTTTTGCGGATAAAACTCTTTTCTTACTAAGAGATGCTTTAGATTTCTTAGTCGCTCAGATTTACGTGGACGACATTAGTTTTGGTGGTACTACTAATGTTCTTGTGTCCAAGTTTTCTGAGCAGATGCACGGCGAGTTTGAGATGAGCCTCATGGGTGAGCTCAAGTATTTCTTAGGGCTCCAGATCAAGCAGACCAAGGACGGCACCTTCATCCACCAAGGTAAGTACACTCATGACATGTTGAAGAAATTTGACTTTTGTGGGGAGTTGAAGCCGCAGATGACCCCAATGGGCACATCTAGAGGACTGGACAAGGACGAGAGCGGCGTCAAGGTCAATGAGAGAGAGTTTCGAGGGATGGTCGGTTCGCTGCTGTACTTGATGGCGACAAGACCAGACATACAGTTCACTGTGGGACTTTGCGCGCGTTTTCAGTCTTCACCACGCGCGTATCATCGGCAGGCTATCAAGCGCATCTTCAGGTATCTCACTTATGCGCCCGATCTCGGTCTTTACTATTCAGCATCATCATCTCTTGATTTATCTGGCTCTTCGGACGCTGATTTTGGAGGGTGTCGGTTGGTTCGCAAGTCGACTTCCATTACTTACCAGTTTCTTGGTTCTTTCCTTGTCTCTTGGTCTTCTCGAAAGCAATCTGGAGTTGCTCTTTCGACCATTGAGGCTGAGTATGTAGCTGCTGCTAGCTGCTGCTCACAATTGGTTTGGATGATTTCCACTGTACGCAGACCATATTTATTACATCATAGTTTAATAAAAACAATAATAAAGTAGAATGCATGACGAACGCCTTCTTCAAGATCTTTCCGCTTGACTGGGTCGCTACTCCAGACCATCCTCATAGTAGGCATCCTCTAAAGTGTGTCCAA
>JAAALK010000079.1:108824360-108882984 GCA_019279435.1 Zizania palustris | reverse complement strand
GTTTTACCCTTTGAGGCTAGGTTAGGGTTCTTGTTCATGGGCTTGCATGTCAACTTGCCAAGGCTAAATCCTCTTTAAACCAATTGTTAGCCTTGTGATACTATTTCCCATGCCTCTATGCAATTTGATATGGCAAATTTTGATTATGGAGAAGTTTTGTGCAAAAGGGGATTTGTGCACGGGTTGCTAGGCCGGTCAGATCGGTGGGCAATGGGCGGTCCGATCGACCATGTACTGGCGGTCAGACCGGCCCTATTACCTCGGTCAGACCGGCCTCCCAATGCCTGCCCCTCTTTTGCACATCATTACTCATTGATGCCTTTTGCCCTCTAACAAATTCATAGATTGTCTCAAATCATATCTTTATCTTATATGGGTTAAATCTTTGATTCAGTCATGCCTCGCACCGGCCGTTCTCAAGGAAATGAGCGTCGCTCAAAGTTGTCGAGGACCGTGGCCAATCATCCCGGCACTTTCGAGATGACAGTGACGAGGACTTTGCCTATGAAGATGACAGCTCTGAGAATGAAGAAGAATTAGCACCTCAACCTCCAGCAGCTAGTGAAGATCCTTTTGCATCCTTGGAATTCAAGGTAGATGTCCGGAATCAAGAGAACTTTGCTCGTCTGCGCCACCACAATCAGTTTCTCAGACCAAGAGATACATCAGATCAACGGTTTCATACAAAATTTCAGAAAGAGGTATTCAACATTGCATATGAGAACCGTTCTTTGGCTCCGCATAAGTGGATTTCTTAGAGGGATCTAAGTGGAGAGGTTGCAGCACTCAGAAACATATTTGGAACTGTTGGTATAAACAAAATAGTGAGTCTGAAGCAAGATTTCAATTGGGATGTTATCCGTCAGTTTTATGCCACAGTTTTCATACCTGCCACTTGTGATTCTCTTACATGGATGACTGGAGATATCTTTTGCATTGCTACAAAGCAAGAAATTCAGAGTGCTTGGGACATAAGGTTCTCTTCTGGCCTCAGACTGCATGATGAGTTCACTCACAATCCTTTGTCAGAAGAAGAGATGGCTCAATTCTACATCCCATCTGCTGCTCACAAGATTGGAGGGGTTACTGGAATGAAGACTCTTCATAGTGTGGCACATCGCATTCTGCGGCACTCCATTTACCGCGTCTAGGCAACAATGATGCTATTCGAGGTGTTGCTTGGACTCTTCTAGATGCAGTGATGACTGGAAAGAGGTTCGATGTCATCCATTTGATGCTATATGAGATGGCACTCTCAAAAGGAAGCCTCACTCTTGGAGTCTACTATGCTCCGTTTATCATGAGATTAATTTTGAGCAAAGTAGGAAATGTGAATGAGCACCTTGATATCACCCACTCTCAGTACAGGCCTCGCTTCTCGGCCACTCCTTTGGCTCCAGCCGTCGATCCAGCTGATATGGGAGCAGGACAGGTTCATCCTCAGGACATTCCTAGCAGCTCTTTTGCTCCTCCTCAGAGCTCTGGATCTGGTGCTTATTTTGGTATGGATGCCACCCAGTTCTTTGATCCAGTTCTTCAACAAGTGACAGCTGGCTTTCTTCAGTTAAATTCAAGAATGGATCAAATGGCTCTAGGACAAGAAGCTATCACCTCCCATCTGCAGAACCTTCAAGGTGGTCAAGAGCGTATCAACTCCAGGATTGACACTCTTTCTTCTCGAGTTGATCGGCTAGATTCATCTTCCTCAACAGGATACCCTCTTCAGTACCAGCGCCGTCGTCGTCACCTTGATGATTCTCTGCCTCCTTCCCAGGATTAGTCTCTCTTTTTGGTTCTTGATGCCAAAAGGGGGAGAAGCAGTTAGCAATAGGGGAGAAGGCAGCAGAGGATTAGGGAAGAAGGAAGCAGTAGTAAGAAGGAAAGATTAGGAAGGATAAATCTTTTTATATCGCTATCTATCTATGGTTGTTTGTATAACGAACACTATTTGCTTTCCATATCGTACTGAACTTAATTTGAACTATTTGCCTTTATTATGAGAAACTCTCTTTGCTTCATTAAATGTGTGAATTGTGTTTGGAATTATATCTCATATCTTGCTCCATATACTTGTACCCCATCATTTCTTCAGGGGGAGCTTTGCGCTTAATTGTGGATACTTCTACTTTAACATATTTCTTTATCTCTGAAGTGTTTGTCATCAATTACCAAAAAGGGGGAGATTGAAGATCTAGGCCCTATGTGAGTTTTGGTAATTAATGATAAACATCCGTTTTGAGGACTAATATTTTTCTTAAGTGTGAAGGAAATGAGTAGGTCCCGCGCAAATGGAGCACAAGATGGAAACCCGAAGATCTCGACGTTTAAAGGCTACGGCAAAAGGTTTGAAGGAATCTAGAAATTGATCGAGGTGTTTGGAGCGATCAATTAGGCTAGGTTTAAATTTTGTTTTGCCGTACTATAAAGAGGGGTTGCATCTTGGTTATGAGTTGATTTTCAAGTGCCAATTTGCATTGCATATAGTATCTTTTGATCATGTGTGATTGTTGCAAAAGTTGCTATTTTGGCAAATTCTTTGAAAAACATTTTGCAGCGTTTTGTTGGAGTTGTCTGACCCTGGCGGTCTGACCGACCATGTGGGTCCGGTAAGACCGGCTGGAGTTGGGTGGTCCGACCGGCCAGGGGGCCGGTCCGACCGGGTTGCGCAGGGCAGAAAACTGCTGGTTTACAGAGCCGACGGGAGCACTATCGGTCCGACCGAGCCGATGGCCGGTCAGACCGGGTAGGGCCGGTCTGACCGGGCCAGCATGGCCGGTCAGACCGAGGCGTCCTGTCACATCAGTAAACGGCTAGTTTTCTAGCCGTTGCAGTTGAGGTCGGTCAGACCGGCCTAAGATGGGCGGTCAGACTGACAATGCGCAGAGAGCCACCTAACTTGTGTAACGGCTAGTTTTTGGGTGTGTGGCTATATAAACCCTTGCTACAGCTCCTTTGCTAGACTTTTGGCATTTATTTGAGCATTCTTGAGCACAAGAGAGTCTCTCCCACCATTGAGCACTAATTTGAGCACTAGTGAGGTTGGGAAGAAAAAGGGGTGATCAAGTGATTGAGTGAATTGCATTGCATTGGAATTTTGGCACTTGATCCTCTTCTCCTAGCTTTGATTGCAGCTTGTTACTCTTGGAGATTGTCATCTCCTAGACGGCTTGGAGAAGAAACCGGTGATCTCTCCTAGAAGGTTGTGGAGGAGACCCGGGAGGTTGTGAAGGTTGGAGCTCGCCTATCCGGAGTGGAGAAGAGCTACCACTAGTGATCGAGGCCCGAGAGTTGCACTTCCGGTGCCGGCTCATCTTCAAGCTAATTTCTCTTTGAGAAATCCGAGGCTTGGTGAAGAGAGCGGTCAAGTGAAACTCGCCTCAACGAGGACGTAGGAAATTGGCAAATTTCCGAACCTCGGGATAAAATTCGGTTGTCTCTTGTCCCTTTTATCTTCGAGCAAGTTTATTTGTGCAAGGTTACTTCTCTAGAGTAATACACTTGTTCTAGCGGTTTGCTACCATTGTCTTAGGACCTTGCTCATTGTTTAACTGAAATTGATTTAGTTTTAAAAAACCGCCTATTCACCCCCCCTCTAGTCGGTACATCGATCCTACAAAGGGTTAACTAGATATTGGAGGATATGCTTAGAGCTTGCGCTCTAGACTTTGGCGTAATATGGGACAAGAACTTACCCTATGCGGAGTTCCCCTACAACAATGGCTATCAAGCTAGCCTGCAGATGTCCCCGTTCGAGGCACTCTACGGACGTAAGTGCAGAACGCCGTTACTCTGGGATCAGACCGGAGAGTCGCAGCTGTTTGGGACAGATATATTAAGAGAAGCAAAAGTGAAGGTCAAGGTCATCAGGGACAGATTGAAGATAGCCCAGTCCCGGCAAAAGAGCTACGCCGATAACTGACGAAGAGACCTAACCTTTGAGGAGGGTGATTATGTCTATCTCCAAGTCACTCCTCTCCGTGTCACTCAAAGCTTCAATATGAAAGGCAAGGTAGCACCCCGCTATGTCGGACCTTTTCAGATCCTCCGACGGCAAGGAGAAGTGGCATATCAATTAGAACTGCCTCCATCTCTGGCAGGAGTTCATGATGTGTTCCATGTCTCCCAGCTGAAGAAGTGTCGTCGTGTACCCGCCGAGCAAGCTGACCTCCAACAACTCAATGTCCAAGAGGATTTGACCTACATCGAGAAACCCGTCAAGATCCTGGAGACTAAGGAAAGAGTAACCAGGAGCCGTGTGGTTTGCTTCTGCAAGGTTCAGTGGGACAACCACCCCGTTGAAGAAGCCACATGGGAAAAAGAAGACGAGTTGAAAGCCCAATACCCTGAGTTATTCGAGTAGCATTTCAATCTCGAGGACGAGATTCTTTGTAAGGGGGATAGCTTTGTAACACCTCAAATTTTCAAAGAAATAAAAATATCATTTAATCTATTTTCCTGGAATTATTTATTTTAGAAATCCTTTAATGCCCTCCTTAACCTTTTTGAACTAGGACCTAGACGAAATGACCAAACCAGATGCTAGAAAATTTTGTATGAGTTCCCATGACCAAAAGATATTTTGAGAATTTTTACAAATTTTTATCACCCTTGGAAGTAGCCCAAATATTTTAGATCAATTTCTGTAATTATTTGTATTCAGAAAAATATTTAAACAGTAACGGGCCCTCCCCCTCCCTTTCTCTCTCCCCGGCCGGCCCAGCCCACACCTCCTCGCGTGCCCCGACTGACCAACAGGTCCCACCCGTCAGAGACCCTCTCCTCTCCGCGCCCGAATGCCCGACCCCACATGTCGGCACCAACCGGCTCCCTCTCTCGACCGAGCCCAACCCCCACCCGTCAGTCGCCACCCCGTTCGCGTGGCCCCCGTCTGTCAGATCCATCTTCCCCGAGGGATCCGCCCCCAAATCCCCCCCTCGCCGGCCGAAGCCCTAATTCCGCCTCGGATCCCCCTCAACGCGCCGACCGTTTCCCCCTTTAAACCCAGCCGAATCACGTCCAGGTTCAACGTATCCCCTCACAACTGAGCTCGCCGGCGTTAAGGCCATTTTAATTTCGATCCTCCCCCGATTGCGCCACCCCTCTGCCCCCGCCGGTGACCTTATTTAATCCCCCTGGCCGTCCGCATTTGACCCCCAGGCTCACTCGCTGCGAGAACGAACATAACGCTCACACTTCGGTTTTTAGCGCCACACCGTCGCCCACACTCCAGTCACCACTCGCCGTCGCCAGAGTCCCTCTCCATCCTCGCCGACCGCACCTCCATGACCGCCAGCGCCTCACCGACCTTGGCCACCCCTCCGCTGACGACGATCCCCGCCCGATCCCCGTCGCCGACAAGGACCCGAACGACTTCGCCGCCTCCCCTCATCGCCGGCCACGCCCCGTCAACCTTGGACCACCGCAACGTTACCCTCGTGTTCCCTATAGCTCCCTCTTTCCGTTTTTAGCCCTAGTTAGGCCAGGTAACCCTCGCCGTCGCCGGAATCGCTCGCAGTCATACAGCCGGAGTCGAGGAAGACGGGTACTTTACCCCTCCCGACGCATGTCGTGTCGGATTCTATCATGGCCGCACAATCTCGATCCTACGGCGTAGATTAGAACCCTCGCGCCGTTTAATCTCGTGCGTCCATCTGGTCAAAGGGGTATCGAGCGCTGTGGGCCGCTGATCGCAACTTAACGCCCCCGCCTTGCCCTGACGCGTTGGATCTGGATCCAACGGTCCATAATGGGCCAGACCACGCGCACGGTGCGCGGGTTAACCGTGAGCCCGGCTCACCGTGGACCCGAGGCTGTTTGGGATTTAATTTAAATTCCAGAAATGGTTTTAAACTTCTAAAATTCATATCTTGCACATTTTAACTCCAAAAATTATCATTTCAATTCCAGAAAATTTGTAACTTTATTCTCTACATGTTAATGCAATAAAAACCATATGTTTACTTTGAATATTTCATCCTTATTTAACAAAGTATTCAAATGACCTTAGGGTAAATTACCAATTTAATTATTTAAATTTCAGCAAAATTTATATTTATTCATTTCCTGTTAATGTAATGAAACCACTATGTTTTCTCTGGACCTCTTAATTTAAATTGGTTAGAAGACTTAAAATAAGATTATCCACATTTAAAATCTTTTTATAAAGGACAATATCTCATTATAGTTCATTTTAAATTTTCATAAAATGAATTTTAGAAACTTAACCACTCTATTTTTCTTAAGTTAACCCAATCAAAACCAATATGCTTGTTGTGTGATTTTTGTATTGTTTATTGAATATTTGTTATTCATGTTAAAAAGACTACGACGCTGCTGAGGAGCCGGAATACTTCCCGGAAGTTCCTCCCTCCCCTTTCGCTGAACAAGGCAAGTCACCAAACCAATCTTTTGAGCATATTGTACCCATGTTTTATTAAACAACCGCTAAAACACATAGGATATACATGCATTAATCAAATGGAACCCTTACAATATATTTATTTAGGATCCCCGACCTTGATGTGCAACCCAAGCCATGCTATCTCGCCTAAACTCCTTGTCACCAAATGATTAGTATTATTAGTTAGTGTCCAATGTACCGACACGATTGATATAGGATTAAAAATGAGTCGTACCAATTCTAATCTACTATATGATCCCCGTTATTCTCATCTCTGGAATGCTGTTGGTGATAGAGTTATGGTTGAGAGTGTATGCATGGTGGGTTCCGGGTGCAAGCTAGGGCATTGGTCGGTAGCACTCGGGGCACTATAAGGACCGGTCTGCCGGATCCGTTGCAATACACTTCTGTACTAACCACAAGTCTAATGGGTAAGTCCTAACTAAGGTATGGACTATTCCAAACCGAGGCCACCACTTGGAGATGGGTCAAGCAGCACCTGCGGGTGGCTTGTACCGACGTGGCGCAAAAGGGGGTGCGACGTTAGCCGAGATGTGGCCCGGCGCGCCGGCGAAACCTAGAGCGGGTGGTTATCGCTTGGAGCATTTCATGCCGATGTTTTGGCACGAGTTCCCGTGGTATGGGTCATCTCATTACACTTTGGTGTTTGGGATGAGTGCGTGCCTTGTGGGTACAGTAGTACATCTCTTATCACAGTCATAAATCTTTTCAAAAAGCTGAGCCCACGGTCAAGGGCGGGTTGCGTGACATCCCACAGTTAGTTTACTTTGAATATGTACGTGCATGATGGTTTGACATGTAAGGACTATTGCGCGAGGAGAGAAAATGTACTCCTCGAGTTAGATGGTATTAGTGATGTTCATGTTTATTATTCCGCATGATAAAATTTGACTACACTAAATGCAATAACTGAAAATGTACTTTTCCGCACTTTTAGCCATTACCCTTCCTTTGTTATTATCTTGCATTATTACTTGCATTTGCGGTGGCTTGTTGAGTACTCTTTGTACTCATACCCGTTGGACACACAATTCGGAGGATGCCTACTACGAGGATGGTCTGGAGTAGCGACCCAGTCAAGAAGAAGATCCTGAAAAGGGCGTTCGTCATGCTTTTAATTGTTTATTTTATTTTTACTCTTATGTAATAATTGTGGTCTGCGTACCACGGATGCTGGTCGTATGTACGTTGTCGCATGATGAACCTCTTGTATTATTGTTTTTCTTCAGAAATTCAATAATGTTTCGATTCAATAAATCAGGGCGTCACACCAAGACAGCCAAACCCTTCGGAGAAGGAGTTCGGACCCTAACAGTCGAACCCTCTACATAGCGAGTTCGGGCCCCAATGGTCGAACCCTCTGCATAGCGAGTTCGGACCCCAATGAATGAACCCTACGCATAGCGAGTTTGGGCCCCAATGGACGAACCCTCCGCATATTGAGTTCGGACCCCAATGGCCGAACCCTCCACTGAGTGAGTTCGGACCCAAGTGGCCGAACCCACCTCCACTATGGGTGAGGCCCCTGGTGTGATGGGGATTGGTCCCGATCTTCCGCTAGGTAAAGGATAACTTGGATTGGTGGAGAATCTCGATGTTGAAGATCCAAGGCTCCGGTCCGGCGGATCAAAACCTTGCAATCGCTGCACCACTGTCTCCGTTGGTTATCAACCACGCAGGGCGCGATTGACCTCGCCACGAAGGCTAATTCCTGCAAGAGAACCCAAGAACACAAGCAAGAACAGGAAGGATACAAATCGAATGCCAAATCACAGACAAATGATGAAAGGTGAGGTTTCACAAACGCCTATGCAGCAGCCAATCGGTCCGGTGCAAGGGGCGGGATCTAAACACACAAGTGTAGATGCAAACAAAGCAAAACCTAACCCTAAAGGCGGCTGGCGTGAGTATATAAGGCGTGGCAGCCTGTGGAAGGCGTACAGACTCGGGCTGTGGGCTAGAAGATGTACAGACTTGGACTATGGGCCAACACGGCCCAATTCTGTCATGCAGGACTGTTTTAAACACACAGGACGGCTCGAGACTCCAAAAGAGACGAAACCAACAGCAAACGATCCGTCTTCTCCTCAGCTTTCCAAAAAGTCCAAGAACGCACCAATCAGACTTCGTTTGAGGAAGTTATGCCCATTTTGGTGCATGATGGTCGATGTAGTCCGAACCAGCGAATTCTTGACTTCAAATCATCCGTGTGACTCCGTCTTCAACTCCAACTCTTCTATTCCATCTCCCATGTTCCTAAGCAACAAAATATCACTAGTATTTAGTAGCATCCCATCCAAACAAATATTAACATAGTTGCTAAGGAAAGAATTAACCTCATGGTTCAAGCGACGGGCACGGGCGCGTGTGATTGGTCCTTGTAGTTGAATTGTAGGTGGAGGCTCCATGTGTGTATCAGGCGAAGTGATGTCCTCATCATCCTCCCCCTCTTGAATTGGAGTCGTCCTCGACTCAAGCTCATCGTCATCTCCCAAATAGGGCTTTAAATCTGAAATGTTAAATGTGGGACTAACCCCAAAAGCTGCAGGCAACTCAAGTTTATATGCATTATCATTGATCTTCTCAAGCACACGGAAAGGACCATCAGCACGGGGCATCAATTTAGACTTTCTCAAATCAGGAAAATGATCCTTGTGCAAATGCAACCAAACAAGATCACCCGGTTCAAATGTTATCGCTTTTCTACCCTTACTACCATAAGCACGATATTTCTCATTCATTTTCTCTATATTTGCTTTAGTAGTTTCATGCATCTTAAGTAATAATTCAGCACGTGTAGTAGCATCAAAATTCAAGTTTTCAGATGGTGGTAATGGTAGCAAATCAATAGGAGCACGCGGATTAAAGCCATAAACCACTTGAAACGGACTTACCTTAGTAGTGGAGTGTACTGACCTATTATATGCAAACTCAATATGAGGTAGACACTCTTCCCAGAGCTTCAAGTTGGTCTTCAAGACAGCCCTCAACATGGTGGACAATGTGCGGTTGACGACCTCCGTTTGCCCATCCGTTTGGGGGTGACAAGTAGTAGAAAACAGCAGCTTCGTCCCCAACTTATGCCACAACGTCCTCCAAAAATGACTTAAAAATTTAGCATCACGATCTGAAACGATGGTATTGGGAACTCCATGCAAGCGTACGACCTCTCTGAAAAACAAATCAGCAACATTTGTAGCGTCGTCGCTCTTGTGACAAGGTATAAAATGCGCCATTTTAGAGAACCGATTGTTGGCGTAAAAGATTACGCTAACAGGTTTCAGTAGAAAAGAAACTAACAAACGAAGTGTTTGCGAAGCAAACTGTTCTAAGCCTCCGAAAGGATAATAGCTTAGAATAGTTCGAAAGTGTGTATTGATTCACTTGTAATCGGTCCCTATTACAGGGTAAAACGGGGGGTATTTATAGGCCTAAACATTAAGGAAAAGACCTATTTACCCTTCTATTACAACCGACATTAAGGAAACTATTCGGTTTCCTTAATAGGGCTAAAATGGTAAAAGACTAATCTAATAGGATAGAAGATAAGTCTTCCATCTTAGCTGGCAGAAAAGATCTTGAAGGACTTTGGTTCGAAGACATACTTCGAACCAATGCCTGCCTTCGGACTTCGAACCAGGTTCTATGCACCTTCGAAGATGGACTTCGGACAATCTTCGAACTGGTCAGCTGTCTTCATGCTGCTTTGGCAATAACCCTGAAGATGAGATATTTTCCCCCAACAGTAGCCCCTCGAATACGCTTCTCCGTTCGACCTGTAACGTTAGGAGAGCAGTATACGGAAAGAAAAGATAACCAATCATAGGGGTTATTAATTTTTGTTTTATCTCCGAAATGCATGAAGATATGAACTTCGAATCAGTCATAAGGTAATTACTTTTTCGAACTATCTTAGAACCGATTCAGGAAGTTCGAAAGTCCTTTTAGACTTTAGAAAATATAACCGTTAGTTTCTGTTTCTAACGGAGTTATATGAAGCGTTATTTTCGGAGGAAAATAACAGGCGGGAATGCGAAAGGGCAGAGCCCAAACGGTAACAAACGGAAAGTTTAGGCTATAAATAAATGACTCCAGAACTTACTCGATTACCTTTTCACCGCTTGTTCTCAGTCAAAAACCTTTTGAGCCCTTTGAGTTCTTGAGCCCTAGCTTTCGAGTTCTTGAGCCCTAGTCCCCGCTTTCTCAAATCAATCCAGCAATTGCGATGGCGAAAACCAAAGGCTCTGCACCTCCTTCGACCTTAGCTCGTCAACAAGCGGCTGCGGCGGCGGCAGCGGCAACAATGGCGGCGACGTCTTCGATGCAGGCGACAACTTCCATGGCGGCAAAGGGAAAAAATCCTCAAATCTCCGATGTCCAAGGTCTGTGCCCACCCTCAACCAAGTACTTGGATCAATCTTTTGAGTTGGGGCGGTCTACCTGCAAGAAAGAATCTTTGGCAATCACAGCGGGGGGAAATATTAGTAATGGAGTTATGATTCGGAAGCCGGGCAAAGAATCAATTCCATCACCGAGACCCGGAGAAGTTGTGGTGTTCGAAGCTTTTTTCGAAGCGGGCTTGGGCCTCCCGGCTGTGGATTTTTTAGCCGAAGTACTTGACTTGTTTCACGTAACCCTCCCCCAGCTGTCTCCGAATGCTGTAGCCAGACTAGCTATCTTCGAGTGGGCACTGAGGGCCGAAGGTTGTGAGGGGAGGGCTGAAATCTTCACTGCGCTGCATAGAGCGACTTGTCAGCCAAAGACCTTCGTAGGCTCCGGAGGTGAGAAGGTGGTAGTTTCCTTTGGAAGCATCAATTTTAGGCTTCGTGATGAATATGCCCTGCAATTCCCCGCTAAAGCCATCAATGCTAGATGGTACACCGATTGGGTTCTAAGGTGGTTTTATGCCGAAGTTGGAGTGGGTAATCCTCTGGCCGGTCCCCTCAAGGAAATTCAGTTTCGGAAGGAAGCCTTAGTGCAACCCGACGGAGGCCAACTCGAAGCTCGCCTCAACTTGCTTCAGAAAATTAGCAAAAGGTTGAGCATGCGGGACTTAGCCGAAGAGTTCATCGGACTTCAAATTCCTCCGTTGATGGCCAACTGGCCTATCGCCTTCGAAGATGACTCGGAAGGCGGTCTTCGCAAGATAAACTATACTTCGAGCCCTGTAGGTAACTTCGAAACTAACATGCATAGTACATATTTACTTCGAAGAAAGATTAACTTAAATTATTTATTAGCTTCTTCAGCCCCTATTACTTCAGAGCAAATTGTAAGGGCTTCGGAGAAGATTTTGGGTGCTCCAACTCCGTCAGAAAAGGAATGGCGAATCAAATTAGTCGGAAGTTGGGAGCGTTTTAACAGAGTATGGGGAATGTTGGAGTTAACTCCGCCCCCTCTGATGGACTGGGTGCCTCAAGAGAAAGGACCCAAGAAGAGAGTAGCCGAAGCTGGAGCCTCCAGCTCCGCAAAGACTCCGACGAAGAAGGTGGCTCGGAAGCCGAAAAACCTCGCACCTTCGAGCTCAAGAGCTTCGGCTTCTTGCTCTAAAGAAGACGAAGGTATTTTATTAGTAAGATTAATTGACGAAGATGCGGCTCAACAAAGTATTCACATTGAAGACACTGCAGGTATTCCGGAGCTTCAAGCCAACATCGAAGAAGTAAGAGCTCCGGATACTCAAGAAGATCAAAATGAAGCCCCTATGGGTGTGAATGAGGCCGAAGTGCCTGTGAACATACCGGAGTCTGGAGACAATGTTGATCAACCAATGACTTCGGTAGTTCAAGAAGACATAACTCAGGCCGGAGTTTCAGTGGATGAAGGGGGAGTCGAAGTCACTATGGCTTCGATTCTCGAAGAAGTAACGAGGGCTCTTCAGGACGATGCTCCTGTAGTCCAAGATTTAACGGCCGATTCGGATGAGGACTACACTTATGATCCTCCGATCAGCCCGGTGCTCGATATTCCAGAGAATATCGAAGGTAAATTTTGCTTAATTCTTATCAATTTTTGCAAAATTTATACAATGTGTAATATTTTTGTTTTTTCAGAGCCTCCTGTTGTCGAAGTATCCCTCGAAGATACAACTCAAAGACCTTCGACAACTTCAGGGCCGCAACCGGGAGTTGCTCTACCGGGGCCTGGAAGAGGAAAAAGACACATCGAGCCCCTCCCAGCTCAAGGATCGACTTCATCTGAGTCAACGGACGAAAGTGAATCGACTGAGGGGGGGCCATCTTCTGAAGTTCCAAGGGCCTCGGAAGAAACCTCCGGACCTTCGCTAAGCAGGGCTGACCAGAAAGCTTCAAAACTGCTTCCTCTCATAACTCCTTTTTTGGAGGAGAAAACCGGACTTGGGACTTTGGTTAAACCTTTGGGTGAAGCCAGTCGCCAAGTCGGGGAAACAGAACTGGTAGCCCGTTTAAGCAGAGTGAAGGGTTCGGAGCTTAACCTTGCTGTGGAAAGAGCAGCTTATCAGGTATAAAGCATCTTCGAACCAAATAATGAATTATATATGAATAATTTCTTATTTCAGTTTTTCTTTTTCTTAGCAAGCAGTCTTAGCCCGCGCTGCAGCTTTGTCGAATGAAAACGAAATTGCTCACCTTCGGGAAGAGAACGAAACTCTTCAAAGAAATCTTAACTTCTCCGAAGGTCGAGTATCTCAAATGGACAATGTGATAATAGCAGAGCGAAGAGCTAGGCAAAGCTTGGAGGCTGCAAGAAAAGAGCTCGAAGCAGAAAGAGTTGTGCTTCGAGCGGAGATTGAAAGACTGCGGACGGAGGATGCTGCGAAGGACTCCGCACTTGTAAGGCTACAAGAAGAGGCTGGCCAACTCCGAACTCAAAAGAATGCTTTGACTACGGAGAACGCTAGAATCTCCGGAGTTTTAGCTGAAACAACTTCGGCCAAGGATATGCTTATTGAAGAAAAGGTTAAGTCCGAGAAGGTGGCTTCGGAGGTCATCGAACAAATGTTAGGTGTCTTGGAGTACTTCGGTACTACTGGATCACTACCTTCAGATGACAATGTAACTCTGCTGCGCCGACTAAAGAGGATCCAAGGAGCAGCGAAGCAAATGAAGACGGCAGGCATACGTTATGGAGAACTCTCCGGACAAGTGTCTGCCCTTGGACTACTTCGCTACTACGAGGATTTGGGCCGAACAATCACTCCGAGCGCAGAGGGTTCTATCATCTTCGACGACGACCGACTTCTAAAACCTTCCGAAGGTATAGCTGCTGCTTGGCGAGCCTTCCAAACTTCATGGAGAGCCGAAGGTCGATCTGCGATCAAGGCTTGGATTGATGAAGGCCAACGCCAAAAGCAAGTTCGGAGCCAAGCTTCGAGCAGTCAGCCTCCTCCGAACCCGCAGGTTTAGGATTATTTAGGATTTTTTGATTATGTAAAGCTGATGCTTGTAAATATTTATCAATGAAAATCTTGTTTGTCATATTTTTAGGCTTTGCCTCTTATGGAAGATATCGAAGTGTTAGAGCTTAACAGCGAACTTCGCTCACTGTGGAACACCTTCGAACTTCTAAAGAGTTATAAACGTCCTCGATTCCTTATCCCTCGAGATGACTCCGGCGTTATTGCGCCCGAAGTAATCAAAGACATATTGTCTTATATTAAAGAGGAAGATAAAGAGAGCGACGCAAACACCTCGTCTTCTGAAGACACTAATTGGTCCGAAGACGAAGGTGAAGCCCAAAATAAAAGATCTGAAGATCTTAGAAGCTGGGAGAGAAGCCCCGAGCGGCTTCGAACTTGGGCCGAACTTCAACAAGAGCAGAAGGATTTTAGAGCTTCGAAGGGGAGGAAGAGAGTTAAACGTAAAGTTCTTAGAACTTCCGATGTTGGAACTAGTCGTTCCACCCCTAGCTCTCGGGACCGAAGAGGTCTCCGATTCCTTCTTGGTATAGATACCAATTTTTCATAATGTAATTTGTAAATACATTTGTTTTGATAATGAATGCCGATTTAAAATTGTCTCCATATTTACTAGCCCCTCTTTGGGTATAAGCAACTTCGAACTGTATTCGAAGATGGTTATGCGCAAAGAAAAAACTTCGGAGTACAATTTTTTGGGGGTTCGGAGCCCCTCTGTCATTTAAAGATCTTTTGAAATCTTATGAAATGTCTTCGACTATTTGTAGTCAGAAAAATGGTAACTTGGTACCTTTGTTTATTTCATGAAAGAAATCAATTGAGATAACTTCCAGGACACTTTAATGTCTTAAAAAATTTTGTCACTTTGGACGCATATGAACAGTCATTCGAAGCTCATGGCTTAAATGCTGTTTTGCTTTAGCCACCTTCGGCTTGTTTTTTGCAGAAATCTACCAGCCGGAGCTTGGATTTCACAGAATTGTAGCCACCTTCGGCTATTTTTGCAGAAGTCTACCAGCCGGAGCTTGGACTTCGCAGAATTTGGCCACTTGGGCTCTTTTTTGCAGAAGTCTACCAGCCGGAGCTTGGACTTCGCAGAATTTGGCCACCTTCGGCTCTTTTTACGGAAGTCTGACAAGCTGCAGCTTGGACTCCGCAGATTTTGGCCACCTTCGGCTCTTTTTACGGAAGTCTACCAGCCGAAGCTTGGACTCCGTAGAATGTGGTATTGGCTCTTTTACGGATGCCTACAAGGTATCAGCTTGGGCTCCGGATGGATTTCAGCCACCACACCGGAGGCTTCGACTTTAAGGGTTCGAAGTCCGGAAATACAGCCCTGCTTAATACACTTCCCTCTCGAACGACTTCCGTCCCAGCGCGTCCGCTCGGGAGACTAGGAGCGTCAAGGGGAAGGCACGCTACAGGATGTATGCTTTATTAATTTAGAGGTGATTACAAGCGAATTACAAGGAGCCCTTATGCGAAGTATCGCTTTAGGTGCTCCGCATGCCAAGTATGTGCTAACTCTTCACCTTCTAAATTAGCTAATTTAAATGAACCAGGGCGCCCCGAGCGGACTATTAGATATGGACCGTCCCATTTATTGCCTAACTTCCCTGGTGCTATAATGCTTCGTAGAACAAGATGACCCGGTCTTAACTCGCTGAGCTTAACCTTCGGGTCATACCAAGTCTTCGTCTGCTGATGATACTTTGATAAATTGGCTACAGCTCGAAGCCTTGTTTCTTCTGACAAATCTAACGAAGCTTGTCTTTCTTCTTCGATGTCTGGTTCGGTGCTGCGAAGTGATCCTCCTTTGAGCTCCGTTGGAGTCATGGCTTCATCTCCGAATAGTAGTCTGAACGGAGTAAAACCTGTGGACCTTGTTTGCGTAGTCCGAATGGACCACAGAATCTTCGGAAGCTCTTCGGTCCACAGTCCCTTTGATAATCCTACTATTCTTCGATTTAGCCCTGATAAGATATTTCCATTGGCTCGCTCAACTGCTCCATTCGACTGAGGATGTCTCACTGCAGCAAAACATAGTTGAATGCCTAGGTCTTCGCAAAACTTCCTGAAGGGTTCTGCGTCGAACTGTGTTCCATTATCAACTGTGAGATATCTAGGCACTCCGAACCGGCAAATAATGTTTTTCCAGAAGAATTTCTGTACATTATTCGAAGTGATAGCTGTTAAGGGTTCTGCTTCCACCCACTTAGAGAAATATTCAATAGCTACCACTGCGAACTTCAGATTTCCCTTTGCTAACGGAAAGGGACCAATTAGATCCATACCCCATCTGGCCATAGGCCATACCGGAGCAATGACTTGAAGAGCTGTTGGTGGGCGATGACTCCGTCGACCCATCCACTGGCATCCTTGACAAGTGCGGACCAAGCTCTCCGCATCAGCTGTTATTGTGGGCCAATAAAGCCCCTGGCGAAGTGTTTTTCCTGCCAGAGCTCTAGGGGCTAAATGGCTTCCACAAAGGCCTTCGTGAATTTCTCGAAGAATTTCTTGGCCTTCTGTTTGAGATATACATCGGAGTAGAGGGGAACATACTCCGGCCTTGTATAATATACCGTTGATTAGCTGATAGTTTCTTGCTCTGAGCTTTAATCTTGACAATTGGGGTTCTTCGGGCAAATTTGTTCCTCCTTGCAAGAGTTCTATGATTGAATCCTTCCAATCTGCACTAGGAATGCAGAGAATCTCTGCAGAAGCAACTTGTGGCACCGAAGGTATATTGAGCTCCTCATAGAAAGCTTCGTCAGGCACATCCACAGCTCCGGCAGCAGCCTTCGCTAAAATGTCCGCTTGCACGTTTTCAGCTCTTGGTATACTCCGAATGGAAATACCCTTGAAATGTGCTTCGATCTTGCGAATTTCTTCCAAATACTTTGCAAGCTGTGGATGTCGGGCCTGAAAACTTTTGTCTACGTGCCCTGCTACTATCTGAGAATCTGTCTTTATAATTATTCTTGTAGCCCCTAGAGCACGTGCTTTCCGAAGTCCCAATAATATTCCTTCGTACTCCGCTATATTATTGGTAGACTTAAAGTTGAGTCTTGCGGAGTACATTGCTCTTTGCCCTGACGGTGAAATTAATACTGCCCCAATGCCTGCTCCGGATGCTTGAAAAGCCCCATCGGAGTAAATAGTCCAAACTCCATCGTCTGATTTCTCCGGAGTCAACTTCGCAGGTGGAGTCCACTCTGCTACGAAGTCTGCTAGAACTTGAGATTTGATAGCTGTCCTTGCCAGGAAAGATATGCCGAAGGGTGCTAGCTCTACTGCCCACTTTCCAATCCTTCCAGTGGAATCTTTGCTTCGGAGCATATCTCCTAAAGGATACGAAGTTGGTACAATTACATTATGAGCCAAAAAATAATGTCTTAGCTTCCTTGAAGCCATTATCAGAGCATAAACGAACTTTTCAAGTTCGGAGTATCTTGTCTTCGCTCCTGACAATGCTTCGGATACAAAATAGACAGGATTTTGGACCAACTTCCCATTTATATCTGCTTCTCTGACAAGGACTGCGCTGACAGCTGAACCTGTAGCTGCAAGATATAGGAGTAGGGTTTCGTCTGCAATAGGCACCGTGAGTGTAGCAAGATTGCTGAGATAATCTTTAATATCTTCGAAGCTTTTCTGACACTCCGGTGTCCATGCAAAATCTTCGGACCCTTTCAAAGCTTTAAATATTGGCAAGCTCCTCTCCGCAGACCTTGATAAAAACCTGCTAAGTGCGGCCAGACGTCCAGTCAGCTTTTGCACTTGCTTTAAATTCTCCGGAGGAGCCATCTTCTACAGCGCAGTTATTTGAGTAGGGCTAGCTTCAATTCCCCTGCTTGAAACTAAGTACCCTAACAACTTTCCAGCCTTAGCTCCGAATATACATTTTTCGGGGTTAAGGCGGATCCCACATGCCCGAAGGCTATTGAATGTTTCTGCTAAGTCTAGGCTATGTTGGTGCTTTAAAGCACTCTTTATTACAATATCATCCATATAGGCCTCCACATTGCGACCTAATTGATGACCTAGAGCCTTAGCAACTAATCTTGAAAAAGTAGCCCCGGCATTTCTTAGGCCGAAGGGCATTCTTACATAGCAGAAGACTCCCGAAGGAGTTACAAAGCTCGTCTTGATTTCATCTTCGCGCTTCAACCATATTTGATGATATCCGGAATACGCGTCGAGGAAGCTTAGTAACTCCGAACCTGCAGTGGAGTCAACTAGTTGATCAATTCGGGGCATGGGGTAGGGGTCACGTGGGCACGCTTTATTCAAAGATGTGAAATCAATGCACATGCGCCACTTTCCGGAAGACTTCTTCCTGACGAAGACTGGGTTGGCTAGCCATTCTGTATGGGCCACTTCTCTGATAATCCCCGCCTTCAACAGTTTTTCAACTTCATCCTTAGCTAGAGCAGCTCTCTCTGCGGACATCTTCCGGAGCCCTTGTCGAACAGGCCGGGCCTTCGGGTTTACAAGCAAGCTGTGTTCAATAATATCCCGATCGACTCCGGTGATATCTTCGTCAGACCAGGCGAAGACATCCAAATTTTCTCCTACAACCTTTTCCAAGGAAGTTGCAACTTCGGGAGGTAAATCTTTACCAAACTGAAAAGTGTATTCTTTACCATCTTTGACAATGATCTTCGTTGCAATCTCTCCTTCGGGACTTGGTCTTGGAAACGACTTCTTCGAAGCTTCGGAGGAGGCTGAAAAAATTTCTCCATTTTCTTGGACACTGTTTACTTGCCTCGGATCAAGAGGAGGACCATGACCATATTCTGCTCTCCGAGCTATGGCTTGATCTCCGAAGACTGTCAGAACTCCTGATTGTGTGGGCATCTTCATGCACAAGTAATTGTGATGCGCCACAGCTCCGAACTGATTCAACATGCCTCGGCCAAAGATAACATTATAAGCATATGGGGCATCCACCACATCAAAGATAACTTCTTCAGTTCGGGCTAGTAAACCTTCCCCGAAGGTTACTTCCAGGCCTATCTGGCCAAGTGCATCTAGCGGGGGTCCTGCGAAACCTTGCAGAGGACGAGCCGCTGGAAGGAGATGCTTCCGGGAAATGCATAACTGATCGAAGGCTTGTACAAATATGATATCTGCCGAGCTACCTCCGTCAATTAGTACCCTTCGGACTTCTGTTCCTGCAATATCAGCAGTGATAACCAATGGATCTGCATGCGGGAACTTGATACCAGCTGCATCCTCCGCAGAGAAAGATATCGGAACATGAGACCACTCCGGCATTGCAGCTGCAGATGACGAAGTTCCAATGTGGCCTACTTCTCGAACGTACTCTCTTCGCTGTCTCTTGGACATGCTTCCGAGGGTACCTCCTCCGGAGATAGGGAGAACTACTCTCTTCCCTCTATCTTGCCCTTCTTCTTGCTTCGGAGGTGGCATAACATTGGCCACCGGAGGATGCCTTGCAGCATCAAGATTTTCTATCCGCGCCACAGCCTGGACCGGCTCCGAGCGCACTGCTGCTGCTGGACTTCGGTCGGTACTACCTCGACCCGAAGTTCTCTCCAAGTATTCTCCCCGAAGGGTAAGAATAGCCTTGCAGGTGTCAGTTGCATGGCTTCGGTTCTCTCCATGAATACAGCAAAAAAGGGTCTGGCCCTTGCCAGCCGTTTTCCCTGCCGGCCTCCAGCTGCTGGACTTGTTCCCTGCAGACTGTGGAGCTCTTGGTGCAAACTTCTGCGGGGGTGCAATGTTTAGGACCTCAGAACGAGGGTGCTTTTGCCCTCTTCTTCTATCATGTTGCACTTCGAAGACTGGTTCTTGCGGCTGAGCCGAAGTCTTCACCTCTGCTTTAACTTCTGTCAACACTGTCGAAGTAGCAGTAGTCCTTCGAAGCCAACCTTCTTCCGACTTCGAGTACTCCTCGAAGTACGACATCAACTGTGATACTGTGGTGATGCTCTTCCGATGCAATTTATCCAGAAGGCCTTTATGACTGACGCCTTCCCGCGCTGCATCAACCACCGAAGATATGGACAGCCCCCGAATTTGCGACTTCGTGTGGGCGAAGCGCTTGAAGTACTGCCTCAAGGTTTCTCCGGGGAGCTGTTTCACTTGGAAAAGGCTTCCTGTCGACATGGGGGGCACGAAGGTGCCCTGAAAGTTACTTATGAACTTCTTCTTCAACTGTGACCATGAAGAGATTGATCCTGGTTTTAAAGACCAGAACCATCTCAACGCCACTCCTTGAAGGGCTAACGGGAAGCACTTCGCCATAGTTTCTCTGTCTCCGCCACTAGCTTCAATTGCTAGGGCATAAGAACGCGCAAACTCACTGGGATCTTCGTCTCCGGCATACTTGCTAAGCTTCGAAGCTTTGAACTTCGGATCGAAGCGAACCTTCTGAAGCTCGGGATGCAACGGAGATTCATTGTCGTAAGAGGCGTTCTCCGGGGCTTCGGGATAGTCAAGATCGTCGTCTTCGTGCACTTCGGGGATAGTTGGGGTGGCTTGAGGGCGAAGCCTGTTCGCAGCCTCCTGTCGCCACCTCGCTACCTCGGCTTGAAGATTGGCCATTTGAGTGGCCATATCTCGAAGGATATCTTCACCTCCTCCGGAAGGACCTTCCGGGTCTTGAGAACTGGTATGATCAGTTCCAATCGGAATAGAGGGTGGCAGAGTGGCTCCGGGCGGTCGGAGTGTAGAAGGGGTTGGTGGAGAGGTTTCGTATCCTCGAGGGATAAAAGCCCCTTGCGGAGTTAGAGGTGGAGGGATAGTCGAAGACCCTCCGACTTCGACTGTGTCGAAGGGTATCTCTCCGGAGATCCGAGAGGACCTCCGAGTGGGATTGCGAGGTGCGCTCCGCTTAGGAGGCATGATGCAAGAGGTTGGTAGAGAACGAAGTTTTTTGGACTAGGTTCCCCACGGACGGCGCCAACTGTTGGCGTAAAAGATTACGCTAACAGGTTTCTGTAGAAAAGAAACTAACAAACGAAGTGTTTGCGAAGCAAACTGTTCTAAGCCTCCGAAAGGATAATAGCTTAGAATAGTTCGAAAGTGTGTATTGATTCACTTGTAATCGGTCCCTATTACAGGGTAAAACGGGGGGTATTTATAGGCCTAAACATTAAGGAAAAGACCTATTTACCCTTCTATTACAACCGACATTAAGGAAACTATTCGGTTTCCTTAATAGGGCTAAAATGGTAAAAGACTAATCTAATAGGATAGAAGATAAGTCTTCCATCTTAGCTGGCAGAAAAGATCTTGAAGGACTTTGGTTCGAAGACATACTTCGAACCAATGCCTGCCTTCGGACTTCGAACCAGGTTCTATGCACCTTCGAAGATGGACTTCGGACAATCTTCGAACTGGTCAGCTGTCTTCATGCTGCTTTGGCAATAACCCTGAAGATGAGATATTTTCCCCCAACACCGATCTACCACCACAAAAATACTATCCCTTCCCCTCTTAGTTCTAGGTAATCCTAACACAAAATCCATAGAAATATCCTCCCAAGGTACACTAGGAACGGGCAGAGGCATATAAAGACCATGTGGGTTTAGACGGGACTTAGCTTTATTGCAAGTAGTGCATCGTGCCACATAGCGCTCAACATCTCGTCTCATCCTAGGCCAATAGAAGTGTGTGGACAGCACATCTTCGGTTTTCGTTGATCCGAAATGACCCATCAAACCACCACCGTGTGCTTCCTGCAATAACAACAAGCGAAGAGAGCTAGCCGGCACGCATAACTTGTTAGCACGAAAAAGATATCCATTATTCAGCACATATTTGTTCCAAGCACGGTCATTTGTACAATTTGCAAAAGCATCTTTGAAGTCAAAATCAGTACCATACATGTCCTTCAATGTTTCTAAACCAAAGATCTTATAATCAAGTTGAGAAAGCAATGTATAACGTCTAGATAAAGCATCGGCAATCACATTATCTTTCCCTTTCTTATGCTTAATGATATATGGAAAAGTCTCAATAAATTCTACCCATTTAGCATGTCGTTTATTCAGATTTGCTTGACTACGTATATGCTTCAATGCTTCATGATCCGAATGAATAATAAACTCCTTAGGCAAAAGGTAATGTTGCCAAGTTTCAAGCACACGCACTAAGGCATATAATACCTTATCATAGGTAGAATAATTCAACTGTGGACCATGTAATTTCTCACTAAAATAGGCCACGGGTTTACCTCCTTGTAGCAGCACACCTCCTAATCCAAAACCACTAGCATCACATTCTAACTCAAAAGGCTTACTGAAGTCGGGTAGCTGAAGTAGAGGTGCATGTGTAAGGCGATCCTTGAGTGTGGCAAAAGCTTGTTCTTGTGCTGGCTCCCAAGTAAAAGTAACTCCCTTCTTGGTCAACTCATGTAAAGGATCGGCTATGGTGCTGAAATCTTTCACAAAACGCCGGTAGAAACCTGCAAGACCAAGAAAACTACGTACTGCAAGGCTAGTTTTAGTTGCAAGCATGACACGTCCTTTCAGATTAATAACTTGTGATGAAGAAGGAGAAGCAACTTTATCTTTTTGTTGCCTCGAAAGTGTTTTAGCTACTTGCTGATTTTTAGAAGGTTGTTTGCTCTTTTGTGCGTCGCTAGCATGCTTTTCTTCTTCAAATTTCACAATTTCAGCAGGAGTCATAGGAAGCAATGTAACTTTCTTTCCTTTATACATAATTGTGTACTTATTGCTCCTACCATGATGTGTAGCATCAGTATCATACTCCCAAGGTCTACCAAGTAATAGAGAACATGCTTGCATTGGTACTACATCAAAATCAGCAACTCCGAAGTATGTACCAATGGAAAATTCGATGTGAGCAATTTGTGTTACCTCGACCTTACCGCTATTGTTGAACCATTGTACGTGGTAAGGGTGTGGATGTGCACGTGTGGAAAGTTGAAGCTTAGTTACCATGTCGAGGCTCACCAAATTGTTGCAACTACCGCCGTCGATGATGACACGTACACGATGGTCATTGACGAGGAAGAAGGTCTGAAACAGATTATTCCGTTGTGCTCGATCGTCCTGGTCCATGTGAGTGCTCAAGTCACGTTGTACAATAAGTGCTGTCATGTTAGTGAAAAGACAAAACAACAAAGAATAATCCTTATGTAAAACAACTAGGTGGGATGGTGGGTGTGTGGTGGAAGCAATCCGTCAAGCGCCTTACCCACGCTTGCAAGTGTTCTTACCACGCCGCTGTGAGGTCACCGGCCTACAGGTGATGAACCAAGTGGAGTGTGGTGTACAATTGCAATAAATGAACCTGTCCTGACCAAGAGAAAGGTGTAGCTTGGAAGGCAAAGTGAGTAGCAAGGATTAGAAATAGTAATAACAGTTAAACCAAGTTCAATAAGTGTTCCCTAGTACTCGTCAAAGTTGCTGGCCTTAGTGTTCCCAATGTGAAAATTCAAGCAATAGAGGGAAACTATGTGCCCAAAACTCAAATGGAAGCAATAACAGGCCAAAATCACCTCTCTGCAGATCGGACAAGGGATCGGACAAGAGATCAGACAAGCAGAATCTGCCACTGCCGCTGATCGGACAAGGGATCGGACAAGAGTTCGGACAAGGGATCGGACAAGCAATAGACAGGACCGCTTCTCTTTTTCTTTTTTTTTCTTTTCTTTTTTCTCTTTTTTTTCACTCTATTTTTTTTTGAACAAGGATGACAAGAGATACAACCACAAAAATTGGCACCTGCAACTGATGTGGGATGTGGCTCACAGAAATTCAACAAGTTCGCCGAACGGCGAGCAAAAACTTTGACCAATTTTTTTCTTTATCTTCCTGATTTGTTTTGGCGATTCTGGTGAGGGTCAGAAACACTCTCAAAAAATTTCAGATTTTTCTGACAAACGAGCGAAAAGTTATGCCTGTTTTACCGAAGGGGGGTCACAAAGACTCGATGTGGAAAACAACAATAGGGTTGTGGGGGGGGTTCGGGTGGGGAATTTTTTTGAGACACAAGAACAACTACTACTCAAACGACACAAAGGGATTACTAAACCAGCAACAAGACTCGACCAAGAACACAAACTCAACAAGGTTAAAAACTGAAATTAAAATCGTAAGGCACAAAGGGGTTCTCGGTGGGGATTTTTTTGTGAGGGTTTTCTGGACTCTAGGTAAAGATAAAAGCAGATCGAGATTACCTAACGGGAAATCTGAGCTCTGATACCAACTGATGGGGGATTGGTCCCGATCTTCCGCTAGGTAAAGGATAACTTGGATTGGTGGAGAATCTCGACGTTGATGATCCAAGGCTCCGGTCCGGTGGATCAAAACCTTGCAATCGCTACACCACTGTCTCCGTTGGTTATCAACCACGCAGGGCGCGATTGACCTTGCCACGAAGGCTAATTCCTGCAAGAGAACCCAAGAACACAAGCAAGAACAGGAAGGATACAAATCGAATGCCAAATCAAAGACAAACGATGAAAGGTGAGGTTTCACAAATGCCTATGCAGCAGCCAATCGGTCCGGTGCAAGGGGCGTGATCTAAACACACAAGTGTAGATGCAAACAAAGCAAAACCTAACCCTAAAGGTGGCTGGCGTGAGTATATAAGGCATGGCAGCCTGTGGAAGGCATACAGACTCGGGCTGTGGGCTAGAAGATGTACAGACTCGGACTATGGGCCAACACGGCCCAATTCTGTCACGCATGACTGTTTTAAACACACAGGACGGCTCGATACTCCAAAAGAGACGAAACCCACGGCAAAGGATCCGTCTTCTCCTCAGCTTTCCAAAAAGTCCAAGAACGTGCCAATCAGACTTCGTATGAGGAAGTTATGCCCATTTTGGTGCATGGTGGTCGATGTAGTCCGAACCAGCGAATTCTTGACTTCAAATCATCCGTGCGACTCCGTCTTCAACTCCAACTCTTCTATTCCATCTCCCATGTTCCTAAGCAACAAAATATCAATAGTATTTAGTAGCATCCCATCCAAACAAATATTAACATAGTTGCTAAGGAAAGAATTAACCTCATGGTTCAAGCGACGGGCACGGGCGCGTGTGATTGGTCCTTGTAGTTGAATTGTAGGTGGAGGCTCCATGTGTGTATCAGGCGAAGTGATGTCCTCATCACGGTGGGTGCGCTCGGTCCGCAATGGCTGAACATACCTCCAGCCTGGCGGGGCCCTTCATTGATATGGTCCGAAGTACCTTCGACGTGGTCGAACCCCGCTCCGGGCAATGGGTTCGGCTCGTAGTGGGTGAAGCCTCTAGAACCGCCGATGCCTCCGCCATACTACTAGGCAAGATCCCCGTGGGCTCCGAACTACACCTCACCGCTGGAGTACCCTTCGCAGTATAATGTTGCTTCCTGTTTTCCTTTGGAGTGTTATGATTGGCAGGGACAAGTGGACACAGTGAAGGGAAACGTTTTCCACAGGCTGTCCTTGTTACCTCCGAATCGACTCACGTAGGACGAAGCCAAGGAAGATGGGCACGAAGAGGCAAGGTAGAGGAAGTCCGAAGCTATCACAGTCAAGGTAGGGTCTCAGGAGGTCCCAATCCCGAAGGCCCCCTCTCCGAAGCACGATGGAGGTAAGTCCCCTAGTCCGGCCGAGGCCATCACCAAAGCCCAGTCCGATCCGCCTAACGAGGCCGGCCTGACCGACAGGGTATAGCAAAAAGTTCTTGCCAAGCACAAGGATCATGAGGCCGACCCGGGTAATTCTCGCTCAGCCGAAAATCACATGAACAAGTTGGTGGCACCTGGTACCAATCCACAACCATCTTGGGCGCCTCTGGGTATGTCTAAATCGTAGAAGAGGTGCCTGCAATGTCTACAGTCATAGGAGATGCGCGAGAAGAAGGCCGAGGATGAGCGAGACACCATCTTCGAGGAAATCCGCCCTCGGCTAGTCGTGAAGCAAGTATGGAAGCCCAAGCCGGTTGAGACAAACAACCCGGCTCCCATTCCGAGCGACGATGATGACGACATGCTCGATGACGACTACACGCCCGTCTCTGAGGGGTCCACACCTCAGGCAATGAACATAAACGTCATCATGCTTCCCTCTGAGTTCGCACTACCACGAGACGAGGCCGAGGTCACTCAGTTGAACCTCGGCCCACAAGAAGCTATTTTTGAGAAGCCCGAGGATACGGCTCATCACTTAAAGCCCCTCTATGTCAAGGGGCACATTGACGGGAAGCCGATCTCTAGGATGCTTGTTGACGGTGGAGCCACTGTCAATTTGATGTCGTACTCTCTTTTGAAGAAGCTCGATAGGGGCGAGGAGGACATAAAGAAAACCAACCTAATGCTCAACGGCTTCAATGGCGAGAGCTCCGAAGCAAAGGGTGTAGTCTCCCTGGAGTTGATGGTGGGCAACAAGACATTGCCGATGGCGTTCTTCATTGTCGATGTGCAAGGTAACTACAGTGTGCTACTTAGGCGTGATTGGATTCGCGCAAATTATTGTATTCCATCTACTTTGCACCAGTACCTGATACAGTGGGACGCCGATGACATTGAAGTTGTACTAGATGATACTTCAGCCCAGGTTTTGTTGGCCGATGTGTCTATAGACATCGTCCATGAAAAGGTAGAGTGTTTATCGGGTAGGGATCTCTCGGATTATGACTTCGTTAGCGTATCCGAGGGATGTTTTGTTACTGTGTCTATAAAGCTGGCTGGTGTAGCACAACTATTTCTAAACTAGTGGTCATGACTAGTAAGAGCAATCTTGATTGGCTGAAGTATCATGTAGAGAAATATCGGTCTTCTAAAGACGGTATTGCCGAAGACATTGAAGATTTTAGTGAAATGGAAAATTTAGGTCAAGGTTTCGCATCGGCCAATCCTTTAGAAGAGGTTGATATAGGCAACGGTAGTGTTCCAAGGCCGACTTTTGTAAACCAAAATTTACAGGCTAATGAAAAGGCTAAAGTAATAAAGTTGATTCGGTCGTATGTTGATTGTTTCGCATGGGAGTATAGTGAGATGCCCAGACTAAGCCGCGAGCTCGTAGAGCATCGGCTGCCTATGAAACTCGGGTTTAGGCCTTACAAACAACCACCTCTTCGCTTTAATTCGGCTTTGTATGACCGAGTTAAAGAGGAGATAGAACGATTGCTCAAGGCTGAATTTATTAGGCCATGCAGGTACGCTGAATGGGTTGCTAACGTTGTGCCTGTAGAGAAGAAGGGGAGCGGCAAAATATGAGTCTGTATAGATTTCAGGTATCTGAACAAAGCCACTCCGAAGGATGAATATCCCATACCAATAGCCGACATGTTGATCAACGATGCTTCAGGGCACAAGTACTAAGTTTTCTTGATGGCAATGCTGGTTATAATAAAATTTTCATGGCCGGAGAGGACGTCTACAAGAAATCCTTTTGATGACCTGGTTTTGTCGGCTTGTTCGAGTGGGTTGTCATGACTTTTGGTTTAAAGAATGCTAGCGCTACTTATCAATGTGCTATGAACCTGATCTTTCATGACTTGCTAGGAGTTATGCTAGAGGTCTATATAGACGATTTTGTAGTCAAATCAGATGCTATGGGCAACCATTTTGCCGATTTGAGAGTTTCTTTTGATAGAATGCGTCAGTACGTATTAAAAATGAACCCAATCAAGTGTGTGTTCGGCATGTCGGCGGGCAAGTTCTTAGGATTCATGATTCATGAAAGAGGTATTGAGATTGATCCTAAGAGGCTTAAAACGATTAGGAACTTCAAAGCACCGACATGCAAGAGAGATGTGCAAAAGTTGCTAGGCAAGAAGAACTATTTGCGTCGCTTGGAAAGATTGATGCTTTTGTCCCCATACTCTAGCTAAAAAACAAGGCTGAGTTCATTTGGGGGGCAAGTCAGCAAAACGCCTTTGAGAAGATTAAAGAGTATTTGTCATCACCACTCGTGGTAAGAGTACCAAAAGTAGGGATTCTGTTTCGACTGTACATTGCTGCAGAAGATAGCGTGATAGGAGTCGTGCTAACTCAAGAGGTGGAGGGAAAAGAGTACATCATCACATTCTTGAGCCACCGCTTGCTGGACGCCGAGACAAGGTACGTGTTTGTGGAGTGTTTGTGTTTCTCACTTTATTATGCATGTACCAAATTACATCACTATCTTCTCCCTAGAACATGCATTGTTGCTTGTCAAATCTCGTAAAATACATGTTACAGTAGCCGATTCTAAGTGGTAGAATCAGGAAGTGGGCTTACGCTTTGATTGGGTACGATTTGGCTTATGAACCTTTGAGAGTTATGAAAGGCCAAATCATCACTAAATTTTTAGTTGATCACCACGTGGATGTCGATTGGGGTGGCAATGTTTCTCTAATTGAAGTAGTTGAATGGAAACTTTATTTTCATGGTTCGGCTTGCAAAAATGGCCAAGGTATTGGAGTAGTTCTTATATCACCTAGTGGCATGCGCTTTGAGATCTCGGCCCTTTTAGAATTTCCTTCAACTAATAATCAAGCAGAGTATGAAGCTTTATTGCTAGGACTTGAATTGATAAGTTCCATGGGTATTAAACATGTTCATGCACATGGTGATTCTTTGTTAGTGGTACAACAAGTAGCTAAAATTTCTCAATGTTTTAATGGTTCGCTAAATGGCTACTTGGATAAATGTTTAGACATATTGCTACCTTTGATGACTTCAAAATTTCTCACCTGTCCAGAGAAGCCAATTCAATTGCAAATGATTTGGCTTAGCAAGCATCTAGCTATGAAGTTAGGAAAGGAAAATTTTTTATACAGGGAAGGCCGATGCTTGAACTCCCTGCCGATGCTAGAAGCTTCAGGCGGATGAGAGGTCCATCAGACCCTCCGGACGGGACACATTCACCTACCGAAGGGTGTTGCGTGCCGGAGCCCTCGTGCCGGAGTGTAGGACAGAAAGTAGCAACCAAAGGGGGGGTGAATGGGCGCCTTAAAAATTCTTGCGAATCAATGGCCTTCTCCCAACACCCAACGCACCTCAATAAACAATCAGCAGAAACAAAACAGTTCACATGTGCTTAAAATAATCTAGCCTAAAAATGACCGGTGTCCTAAAAGAAAAGACAACAACACAGTGCTTAGAGGCAGACTAAAATAACTCACAACATCAAAGACATTCCCACAAAACTTTCATCAAACCATAGTAAAAACACCTGGCACATAAACACTATCCATGGCTCATTTACATTTCATCTCATACAAGACCAATAAAATCTACTCAAAAATAAACAACAAGAATTATAGCCTAAAGAGTAGCACAACTTTTAATACATCTGATCAGAACAGGAAATAAATCACTAAAACGACCAGCGTATTTATCTCAGATTAAATAACTAACAAAACTGAAATAAATGAACTAAAAAAGCTCTAATATTCTGATCAAAATACTACATATGTTTAGACAATAAAAACATGAAGAAGAAACATGCTATTGTGCTTTGTACCTCGAATCGCGTGCACGAACTCCTGTCTTCATGAAAACTGCTCCTGGTTCTTGGCTTCTCCGCTCAAAATGCCTTACCACGATCTTCTGCATCCGTGCGAAGTCGCTTTGCGGAGAAGATCCCATGCCGCTGTGCGCAGAAGATCCCGTGACATTGAAGAGCCGTGTCGTGCTGTTGTGTGAAGCCTCATGACGTTCCCGGCGGCATGGCCTTCCACGAGCAAAGCTGTGCAGCTAGCTGTCTACCGCCGCACGCAAACGCAGCTAGCAGCTAGGCGACTGGCAGGCGCTAGCACGTCGCGTGCTGCTGCCCGTTGCTAGGCTTCAGCTCCCGTGCGCCAGTGAGCCTTGGACGGAGAAAAACAAACACCCGGCGAGAAAAACGATTGCGGCGGCGGATTTTTCAGCGAAATGAACACCGACGGCGGCAGAAGAGCACTTTGGAAAAATGACCCAAATTTTGGAATTGGTAAAGTGTATTCTGAAAAATGGGTAACACTAACCCTACGGTATTGGGGCCCTTTTATAGGCAGCCCAATAAATGGAAAAATGCATAAATACCCCTAGGGTTTTTACAGACGCTGAATAAAAAATGGAAAAGACCACAATGCCCTTAGGAATTTTTATGGACTTGACTGACAGATTGTGGGCCTAAAGGCAAAACAGTAAAAACCTAAATAAAGATAACTTGTCCTGATGCGGAGCTTTCGTAGCAGCTACGGCTTCGCCTCAAAACGGTCAGATCCGAGATCAGCGGTTAGTTTTGCGCCGAAACTGACAAAGCATCCATCGTCTTTGCACTGGGTACCCGAATTGGGTCGGTCCGATTCCGCAGCTCCCTCAACCCGGCAATCGCTTGCCGCCCGTGTACCTGAGTTAATCCCGATCAATAGCCTAGTGGATCCTCTGCTGCTCTTAGCCCTTGTACTTGGATTGGGCCAGCCTGACTTCACGGCCCCTCTGCCCAACAGTCGCTCGCTGCCCGTGTACCTGAGTCACATGTGGCCCAGACACAACAGGTCTTCTCTTCTCTTCGTGTCCTCTTTGACTTCCATTGACAATCACTCATCATATCTAGAGCCATGAGGCCCATGATTTTCAACATGGCTCCTCAATCTCCCCCTTGATGAGTGCATTGTCAACACTTCTCTTCATCAGCTCTCCTGTAACTGCAAGCACATATTGAAACACGAAAAATAAAACACAAAAAACATAAAGAAGGAAATAAAATAACAGTTTAACCCTAATGACCAAAATCCGAACAAAAGAAAGAAATCAATCATTATGGTTAACCAAAAATAAAGACTCAAAACGAGTGCAATCTCCCAATTATCAACAAGGATATCCAAAGAGAAAAGGCAAAAGAGACTAAAACTCCCCCTGAAACAAATCCCAGAGAAAACCATAAAGGCAAAAGAGACTAAAACTCCCCGTGAAACAAATCCTAGAGAAAACCAAACCTCCCCCTAAACTCTTCTAAAAGATGGAGTAACCCAAAATTATTCCCCCTTGTTGACAATTGGACTCATCAAGCGAGACTAAAAATGCACTCTGAAAGACACAGACTCAAAACTCCCCCTGAAATGCAGCTCCCCCTCAAAATATGAAATGAATGCAACTAGGGTACAAGTGGAGTGTAGAAAGCATGCTTTTCAGATATGATTGACTGCAATTACAACATCTAGCAGGTATAGCAAACGACATACTGTCTAAGACACATGGCATGATCAGTGCAACAGATGATATCTAAAGAAAGTCATTTGCACGCATTTTCAATTTTTGCAAACAAAAGCATTACCACATTTTCTAGTCAACAAGCAAGGTAAAGAATGAGATGCAAAGGCTAACTAATATATACCAAGATAAGCATTGTCCAGAACAATGTGCTTTAGCAAACTTGTTATCTTTTAATTTTAGGCTTTTCCTTTTCCTTTTTCATATTTGCCAGGGGTTATTTCCATATCAAACCTTATGCTAACCGACCAAGTCAAGCCTAAGCTAGAACTGGACCATCAGAAGCTTAAGACATTGGTCTTGGCATACATTACATTGTCCTAGTTCATACCAAAGTGCTATGGTAAGCAGTCCAGAACAATGCAATGCAACAAAGCAAAACCACCTGGATCTTTTCAAATTATGCATAGAAAGGCATGGATTTTTCCTTTTTTTGATTTTTATCAATTTTATAGCACATTTTCCATGTTAAATCATAAAGATGTCCAAGTTGCACATCTTCATCTAAATGAGGAACTAGCTACCAAGCATGTAAAAGATAGCAAAAGCACTCAACATACACATGCTAGTTACCAGAAGCAATGGTGATCATTTTTCAATTTTAAATCATAAAAGCCATGCATATGATAGATATCAGACATATCATATGAACTAAAGCAAAGCATGATCATCGACAAGTAATCAAAAGAATGTACCAGCTAGAATAAGCACTACAACAAAACAGAAGTCTTTTGTCGGCCAAATTAACTTCCGTCGGTTTTGGAGTAGCCGACGAAAGTTATTTAACTTCCGTCGGCCTCCAGGAGCCGACGGAAGTTAAGTTAACTTCCGTCGGCTCCTGACTATGGCCGACGGAAGTTAGCCGGGATTTTTCCGCGGCCGATCGGATCCCCCTAACTTCCGTCGGCCAGCATTAAAGCCGACGGAAGTTAGATGCCTTTTCCCCCAACCGCGCGCGCGTACAGGAAGACCTAACTCCCTGTACGCGCCCACGCCGCCGCCGCCTCCCGCGCCCAGCCCGCCGCCGCCTCCCGCCTCTGGACCACACCGCCGCCGCCCGCCCTCGCCACCTCCCGCCCCTCCCGCGCGCAGGCGCCACCGCCCGCCTCGGCCGCCGCCCGCCTCGGCCACCGCCGTCGCCACTCGACGCTGCCGCCGTCCCGAGCGCCCGCCCGTCACGCGTGTCCTGCCGCCGCCGTCCCGAGCGCCCGCCCGTCGCGCGCATCTTGCCGCCGCCGCCTCCCGGGCGCCTCCCGGCTAGCGCCGCCCACGCCGTCCTCCACCACCGGTCGACAACCGCCACTGCACCCCCTCTGGCTGGCCACCGCCCACCCCTGGTCGTCGCCGCCGTCGCTCGTCATCGCCGCCCGTCGTCGCCGCCCACCGTCCGTCGTCGTCAAGCGAAAAAGTAATTTTCTCCTTTATCTATTACATGTCATGATAATACAAAGGGAAATCAACATTCATCAATCTTGTGTAGATCAGAACATTTTCAGAGTATTCAGTTTTATTCCTTTTTACTAATTGTTGAATCAAATTAATTTTTCTACATGTTCTGAATTGATGTTGTGTGATTGGTATATGCTGTGAGTTAACTCTTGTTAATTTCCTGACTTTTGTATAGTTTGAAATTGCTGACTCTTTAATATCAGATTCAAATGTTCTGAATGCTAAACTCAGTTGAATACAAAATGATTTCTGAACATCAGGTTTGAACTGAAAGTTTGAAAGGTTTTGTTGAAGTAAAACCTCCTGATTTAATTCTTCTAACTCTACTGTTTTAATCTTCAAGGAGTGTTGTGGTTCAGATCTGTTTTGATTAAAATGAATTATTTTTATAAGGAGAGAATTTTATCGCATGCGCCCTAGCCCCCCTCTCGAGTCTCGACTGAGTCGACTCTCTCCCTCCCCTTCCACTTGCGCCGCCACCTCAGCCCCTTGCGCCGCCGGTTGCCGCCTCTGTTACCACTCCCCGTGCGCCGCGTCGCTGCCTCTGCTACCACTCCCCGTGCGCCGCGTCGCCGCCTCTGCTACCCCTTCCCCTTGTGCCACCGCCGCCTCTGCTACCCCTCCCCATGGCACCTCTCTCCTTTCTGCCTCTCTAATCCTCTCCCCCTTCCTCGCGGCGATGGCGCGGCGAGGGCTCGATAGGGCATGGTGAGGGCGCAGTGGGGCCGTGGCGAGGGCATGACGAGGGTGTGGCGAGGACGTGGCGAGGTCATATCTGGCCACCCACTGCACTAGTGTAGAAAATGGGGAAGAGAAGAGGAGGGAGAGGAGATCAAGTGTGGCGGCTGGAGAGGGGGTTGAGAGAGAGAGGTAGTGGGAAGAAGTTAGGGTTTAGAAATGAGCTTTAAATGAGCCGAAATTTAAATGGGTTGTGTGGTAAAATTTAAATATATATGTGCTATTAATTATATTCTTGTGTTAATTTGTGGTTTGTTGATGATTTCATTATGATGATTAGTATATTATATATATACTTTATTATATATATTTCTTTTCGTATGCAATTTTTTATTTGACAACAACGTAGATAGTGTAACGAAACCTATGCGTCACCCGTTTCGGACCAACATGTCTCACACGTGTCATGCGTGTGAGATGTGTAGGTCCGGAATTGTCCCTTTTTGGACAGCCTCGGAGTGGGCGACAGAGCGTGGTCTTTATGATGAGTCATGAGTCTGAATGGGATTTCAGTAAAATAACCTTGTTGTTCTCCATTGCACCACTATCAGGCGTGCAATTGGAGAACAGCGGGGTTATGCTGCTGAAATTTCGTTTGGACTCATGGCTCGTCATAAATACCACGTTTTGTCGGTCACTCTTGGGTGGGTTTAGGATCTTTTCCTATAGACCATGGTTGTCACGGCGTTGCTTAGGCGCCGACTAGGCGTCCAGGCGGTCACCGTCGGACGCCATGGTGAATCGCCTCGCCTGGGTGGAGTTAGGCGCCCGCCTGGAGCTTCTAGGCGTCGCCCATGGCGCCTAGGCGATCGCCAGGCGTGTCTGGGCGGGCACCTAGGGTCCATGGTAGTGTCTAAGGCGTGGCACAGGCCTTTCGGTTAACCCTATTCCTTGTGCCGCGGGCTCTGCTTTCCCTTGCGTCGCCAGCCGCCCGGCCACCTCTGCTTCCCCTCCGTTGTCCGGAGGCAGAGGCGGGGGGTGGCTAGGGTGTGTGTATGTTGCGAGCCCTTTTATAGCGGCCTGTATGCTATGCCAATTTTTGGTCGCATAGGCCCGTGGTACTTATGCATGATGCATTCTTGATTGAATGAATGTTTTGCATATAGAATGGCTGAGGACGACCGACGGTGGATGTATAGTGGTTGGATGAAAAGTGGAGCTCACACGAGGGAGTGGGTAATCAACGCTGAGAAATTTGTTGATCGTGCATTCGCTTTGACAACAAACACTAGCGCGAGGTGCCCATGCATGAAGTGCAGAAATTCTCGTTGGCAAGACAAGAGGACGTTGTCATTGCATATTTGCAAATATGGTTTCGTGCCAGGTTATGAAGTTTGGTCTTTTCACGGCGAGACAGGCCGTGAAAAAATGGTATTAGTAGTGGAAAAAGAAGATGATAGCGTTGCTGACGATAGGATGGATGAGATGTTTGATGCTATACGACCGGAGTTTGAATCAAACCCCGAGGATCCTCCAACACCGGAGGTTCAAAAGTTTTTCAACATCCTTCGAGCTTCAGAAGAGCCATTGCATGAGCACACCACCGTAAGCGTTCTCGCTTTCGTGACTCGTATTATGGCTATTAAGTCAAAGTTTGCATTTTCAAACAATTGTTATAAGGAGCTCTTGAATCTGATCAGCGATATCCTTCCTAAGAACCATAAGGTGCCGAAAGACATGTACCAGTCAAAGAAAATGCTTTCTGCTCTCGGTATGGAGTATGAGAAGATTGATGTGTGCCGAGATAATTGTATGCTGTTCTGGAAAGAACATAGTAATGAGGTGAAATGCTTAAAATGTGGTAAACCGAGATTTGTAGAGGTCGTAAATGAAGACGGAGAGAAGGTGACGACAGAGGTTGCTCATAAGCAACTTCGTTACATGCCTCTTACACCTCGGGTGAAATGATTGTTTCTCTCAAAGAAAACCGCTAGACATATGCGATGGCATAAAGAAGGTGTACGTGAGAATAATCAAGTAATGGTGCACCCATCTGATGGTGCGGCATGGAAGGCTCTAGATGATTTTGATGCAGACTTTGCTAGTGATGCAAGGAATGTTCGCATCGGGTTGGCAACTGATGGATTCACGCCTTTCAATGTAACGGCATCGTCATACTCTTGTTGGCCTGTGTTTGCTATTCCATACAACCTTCCACCTTCGTTTTGTATGAAATATGAATTTATGTTCCTGTGTATCATTATACCCGGTCCAGATCATCCTGGAACACGACTAAACGTGATGCTGAAGCCCTTAATTGAAGAGTTGAAACAATTGTGGAAAGGAGTTGAAGCATATGACTATGACCAGAAACAAAAATTCAATCTTCGAGTTGTGTATCTGTGGTCGGTCCACAATTTTCCGGCATACGGTATTTTTTCTGGTTGGAGTTGTCATGGAAGATTGACATGCCCGATATGTGCGAAGGACACAGATTGTTTCCATCTGAACTTCGGGGGAAAGATTTGTTACTTTGATTGCCATAGATGCTTTTTGCCCATGAATCACCCATTTAGGTTACAGAGGAACAATTTCAAGAAGGACAGCATTGTTGTAAAGGGACCACCAAGGCGTTTAAATGGTACAGAAATCGCTGATATGCTGAATGAGTTGGTCCTTAATGAAAATGAGGATGGATTTGTAGGATTCGGAACCGAACATAATTGGACCCACATATGTGGCTTATGGGAACTGCCGTATGTCAAATCACTAATTCTGATGCACAACATTGACGTTATGCATCAGGAACATAATGTTGGTGAAAGCATTATAAGTACATGTATGGATTTTACTGACAGGACAAAAGATAATGTAAAGGCGAGAAGAGATTTAGCTGAGATTTGTAATCGACCAACCCTTGAGTTGATGAATAGTGGTGGCAAGCCACGTGCCCCATTTTGTTTTAAACCTAAAGAAAAAAACAAGTAATGAGGTGGTTGAAAAATTTGAAATTCCCAGATGGTTACACCGCGGGATTTAGAAGAGCTGTGAACTTGAAGACAGGGAAATTAAATGGATTGAAAAGTCACGATTACCACATAATAATGGAAAGACTCCTTCCTGTAATGTTTCGCGGGTACCTGAATGATGATGTGTGGGAGGCGTTAGCTGAGCTGAGCCATTTTTATAGACAACTTTGTGTGAAAGAAATTAAGAAAGATATGATGGAGATGCTAGAGAAAGAGATCCCGGTGCTTTTATGTAAACTGGAAAAAATATTCCCTCCAGGGTTCTTCAATCCAATGCAACATTTACTGGTTCATCTGCCATATGAAGCTAAGGTAGGTGGCCCTGTGCAATATAGGTGGATGTATCATATTGAAAGGTCCCTAAAGAAGCTTAGAGCGATGGTTGGTAATAAGGCCAGAGTTGAAGGTTGCATCACAGAAGAATTTAAATTGAAAGAGATAGGATACTTCACTAGTGTATACTTCGCTGAGCATCACAATGTCAACACACCTGCTACACGGTAGCATATGGATGAAGACCATCCTTATAGTGATCTCCAAATATTTGGGTGGAAGGGCATAACTGTTGGTGTCTCCACGACATATTATGTAACTCAGGAAGAACGAACAAATGCCTTGCTCTACATGTACTCAAATATGGAAGAGATGGAACAATATTTCGCGTAAGTGATTCGTTTTAGTTTTATATTTTACCTCCAAATTTTATACCCGTTTGTTTACCTATTCGTTACAATGACAGTATGTTTGATTCGAAATACTTGACGTCTGGTCGTCAACCAACGGAGAAGCAATTAGATAAATTGCATCGAGAAGGAGTAAATGGCGGGCCTAGTTTCCTCACTTGGTTCAGAGAACATGTAAATCCTTACCTTTTGTGACACGTATTATTTTAGTCTACTAGGTTAATTATCTGATAATCTCCTATGATTTGCAGTGTGTGCTCGCTGACAATGTACATATAGACTTGCGACAGCTCTCTTATGGGAGTATTAGTGCCAAAAGTTACGGTCGCTATGATGTTAATGGTTTCCGCTTCCGTTCAACTATTTTTGAAGCATATCGACCTCTAGCGGCAACAACTAATACTGGAGTTGTTACAAGGGTCGTTGATGGACAAGGACACGAAACTATGTATTACAGAATCATCAAAAATATAATCGAGTACAAATTTGCCGAGAATAACGAGATTAAAGTAGTCTTCTTCGATTGTGATTGGTTCGACCCTAAACATGGTACTCGTGAAAACCAATTTGGGATGGTTGAAGTCAAACACGCGGAACGATTATCTGGTTGCGACAATTTTGTCCTTGCTCACCAAGTCGAGCAGGTGTATTATATGCCCTACCCATGTGAAAAACTAAGTGCTTGGTGGGTAGTCTACAAAGTGAATCCTCGGGAACGTCTACACACCCCTAGTGATGGCGCTTATCAATTGGAGGTTGAAGAGGTCGATGAGGTTTACCAAGATGATGAATTGCCGACTTCATTTAATGTAGAGTCAGAATCGTCGATAGATTCTTTTCTCGGCGATTCTAATGATGTGGCAGTTCCCGAGAAAAGGAAACACCAACATAAGAAGAAAAAAGTAACATGGCGTGCTTTGGGGAGAAAAGGACAAATTGATCCTGATTTTGATGATAATTGACAAGTAATTGTTTTCATACATGGATATGCAATATACTTCATATTACATGTTTTTTTATATGTTCAAACCTTCTTTACTAATAAATGCTCATTTGTGCTTGTTTTGAATAGGATGTTGAAAAAGATGAAGAGTGTCACGAGGAAGCTCTTCCGCTTGGGGAGTTCATCGGCGAGTACTCCGGCGAGTACACCGACGAGTCAGGAGGACACCCTATTCTAGGGTAGTTCCTCTTCGTCAAACAGACATCGTCAAGAGCAGCTCCTGAGATGCATAGATCCGACATTAATTGGTCGGCCTATTGCATTTCAACTAGAGGATGAGGTAACTTTCAGCTTGTTTTTTATGCCAGTTATAAACTATTCCTAATTGTTTCAATACTGTTTTGTAGGAGGAAGAACACTTGGAGAGTGCGTGTCATGAGGATCATCCGGTGGGTGGGGGGCAGGAGGGGGATGTCCCAGAGTGTGCGGCACAGAGGGATGACCCAGAGGGTGTGGGGCAGGGGGATGACCCGGAGGGTGCAGGGCAGGGGGATCTCCCGGAGGGTGCGGGTTAGGAGGAAGGTGCTGAGGCTGCCGGCGGGTCCTCAGTATCTTTCAGGACGAGCCACCTGGTCGCCCCACCAGTAGTCTCTTCCGGTGGAGCCAAGATCGAGATTACGCCTGTAGGTGACGGGTAAGTGTAATAATCTTCTGTTGTTTTGCTTTTTTTCAAAAAAATTCTTTCACTAAACTAATTAACTTTATTTATTATGTATTTCTAGATCTTGGATTGACTCTCGGTTTGACGGCACTTCGAGGGTCAGGCAGGTTAACCAGATATTGGGTAACCTGTGCCGTCTGCACTACCCAGGGGTGCTGACAATGCCGACCGGTGAGCGGGTTCTATGCCAGACATGGGACCAGTACCGGTTTGCTCCTGACGGGCGCCACGGAACTGCTCAGGGGGCGGTGTCTCATGACTTCTAGGTATGCAAGTGTTTTTTCAATCTTCTTTTAGGCTTTTCGAGTTACAACACTTTACTAATCATTACTTTTGCAGTTATGCTTTTGCTTGCCAGAAGTCGGCAATCACCATAACCATGCCCTTCAAGTCTTCAACAACAATGCACATAAGGTGGTGTAGGACGCCATTTCGTATGCCCGCATTCAAGCGAACAATGCTTACTACAAGGAGAAGCTAGGGCAACGAATGAGCAAGGCGACGGGCTCATCGTCAATCTATTTGACTGAAGAAGAATACCGTTCGGTAAACAATTCTAACTTTTTAAATCTTCGATTGTTCAGATTTGTTGTCATATAATACAAATAGCATCTCAGTTCAGGTGAGGATTCCGTGGTTTGCAAACCGCGAGGACGCCTATTTCGAATTCTGCAAGATTTGGTCTTCAGCCGCATTTAAGAAGACTTCCGAGCAGAAAAGACAATGCCGTGGGACGGATCCGAACCACAGATATGGTGCCGACGGACATATTCGCCACGCTAAACGCTTGGTAAGACCTTCTTCTGTCACTCTCTAGCTATAGATACATTGTAATGCGACTAACTCATTTCTAATGTACAGGAAGCTAAATCTGGCAATGTGCCAAGTGACATAGAGGTGTATACCTCTGGTCACAAAGGAAGCGATCCGACACAGCCAGATGTCTTGTGTAGCTAGACAGCCACGGACCATTTGGTGAGATGTTATTAAGAGTTTACGTAATTTCATTTTTCTGCGTCTAGCTAATCGGACATGTTTTTTGCAGGCGCAGTATGGTGAACACATGGTTCGACTCCATGGAGAGGACTATGATTGGCGGAGAGAACCTGTCGACCAAATGGTCGTGTACTCCAGCGGAGGTGGCAAAAGCCATGGACGGTGAGAGAGTGTTTTTATTAATGTTTTGTGTATGGTATTGTGATGGTAACTAACCCCTGTTAATGTTGCAGGTACTCCATGTTAAATGGAGTTATTGACTCGAGAGCGGTGAGAGCTCAGAAGTCAGCTCAGTCCTCGCAGAGCTCCGTTGGAGTTGGCTCTAGCCGTTGTCGCTCAGAAGAAACCCCAGAGATGGTTCGGATGAGGGAGGAAATTAGGCGGGTAAACGAGCACAACAGGAAACAACAAGAGTACTATACCGCCTGCTTAGCACAACAACAGGCAATGATCCAAGTAAGTTTAGTTTAGAGTGTTGCAGTTCAAAAGTATTCAGAAATAGGTTTAGAACTAACTGATTACATTACAACATGTGTAGCAACTAGCCCAGCAAAACAGTGGATTTGACATGTCCATGTTCCAACCACTACCTCCCCCGCCACCACCACTATCTCCTACATCACCTAAGGTACCTCCTAGATACTTAAGTTAGCGTTTAGAAGGGTAGTTGAGTTCGTTCTCTAATTTTGTCTATTTCTTCATATTTTCCGTACGCCTGGTCAGGATGGAGCCTCCGGGGATAATGTGGATGAAGCGGGAGGCGGCGGCGGCACCCATGACCCAAATGTGGGCGATCAGTGAGTATATGGACAAATATGACTTTGTATGTGCCTCTCGCTGTGTTTTGTGAATTTGTATGTGAATTTGGATGTTATATGTGAATTCAGATGTGTACTGTGACTTTGGATGTGAATTCAGTTATATTATGTGATTTTGGATGTGAGGTGTGAAGTGTGGATGTGAATTTGGATGTGAGATGTGATTTTGGATGTTATATGTGAAGTTTGAATGTGATTTTGGATGTGAAATGTGAATTTGGATGTGTATTGTGAATGTGATTGAAATTGTGGTTGGATGTGAGTGTGAGTAGGGGAACCAGGAAAAAATAAAAAAAATACCAGCTAACTTCCGTCGGCTTTTACCATAGCCGACGGAAGTTAGCTGGTTTCGGCCACGTGGGTAGAAAGGCTAACTTCTGTCGGCTTTGGCCCTAGCCGACGGAAGTTAGCTGCCCCTAACTTCCGTCAGCCAGCCGGGCCAACGGAAGTTAGTGCCCCCCTGCTGACGTGGCAGAGTTCGGGGCTAACTTCCGTCGGCTCGCTTCCGTCGGCCAAAGGCCGATGGAAGTTAGCGTTTTGCCGACGGAAGTTAGCTTCTTCCGTCGGGAAAGGGCTAACTTCCGTCGGCTCTGGCCGACGGAAGTTGCCTGGATTGTTGTAGTGAAGTAAAGCAGATCAATCATATAACAGAAGCAGGCTCAAAGTGTGATATGTGAATATGCATGATATAAATACACACAAAAAGACTCAAGAAAAGAGTAAAGAAGAAAGAAAAACTGAGTCAAAATATCCTAAAAAGGATACACAACTCCCAAATCCCCTCGCAAACGCTCAAAAGTAGACTAATCTTGGGGTTTAGTTAAAATGTCAGCCAACTGATGATGGGTATCAACATGAACAAGGTCAATGACACCTTTCTCATATTGATCCCTCAGAAAGTGAAAGCGCACATCAATATGTTTGGTTTTTGAATGGAGACATGGGTTTTTCCCTACACTAATCGCGCTAGTGCTATCACAGAACAAAGGAACTCTGGTAGGAAAGAACAACCCAAATCCTGCAAAGTGGAAATCATCCAAACCAACTGTGAGTAGCAGCTAGCAGCAGCTACATACTCAGCCTCTGTGGTAGAAAGTGCGACTCCAAACTGCTTTCGAGAAGACCAAGAGATAAGAGAAGAACCAAGAAACTGGCAAGTACCGAAAGTCGACTTGCGATCCAAACGGCACCCACCAAAGTCAGCATCCGAAAAGCCAGATAAATCAAGAGATGATGATGCTGAATAATAAAAACCAAGATCGGGCGCATAGGTAAGGTACCTAAAAATGCACTTGACAGCCTGCCGATGAGACGCACATGGTGAAGACTAAAAGCACGCGCGTAGTCCCACGACAAACTGAATATCTGGCCTCATCATTGTCAAGTACAGCAGCAAACCGATCATCCCTCGATACTCTCTCTCGTTGACCTTGACGCCGCTCTCGTCCTTGTCCAGGCCCCCAGATGTACCCATTGGGGTCATCTGAGGCTTCAGCTCTCCACCAAAGTCAAATTTCTTCAACATGTCCCGTGTGTACTTACTCTTGTGGATGAAATGCCATCCTTGGTCTGCTTGATCTGGATCCCTAGGAAATACTTGAGCTCACCCATGAGGCTCATCTCAAACTCACTATGCATCTGCTCAGAAAACTTGGACACAAGTGCATCAGTAGAACCACCAAAAATAATATCATCCACATAAATCTAAGCAATCAAGAAGTCTGAGGCATCTCTGAGCAAGAAAAGAGTTTTGTCCACAGAACCCATCACAAAGCCCTTCCCCAACAAAAACTGCTTCAACCGGTCATACCAAGCCCTAGGGGCTTGCTTCAGACCGTATAAAGCTTTCTGCAGCTTAAAAACATGTCGAGGAAACTTACGGTTCTCAAAACTAGGGGCTTCCTAACATAGACCTCCTCCTCTATGTACCCGTTCAAAAAAGCACTCTTGACATCCATTTGAAAGAAGCGGCAAAAGCTAAAAGAATACGAATGGACTCAAGACGGGCAACAAGGGCAAAAGTCTCCTCAAAATCAATACCCTCTTTTTGGCAAAAACCCTGGGCAACTAGTCGAGCTTAGTTGCACCCCACAACCCCATCTTCACCTTGCTTGTTTTTGAACGCCCACTTGGTGCCTATGGGGTTGCATCCGGGTGGCAGCTCAACTAGTGTCCAAACCCGATTGCGAACAAAATTCTCAAGGTCTTCTTGCATGGCATTTATCCAATTCAAATTAGAAAGAGCATGAGAAACGTCTCTGGGCTCAAAAGATGTGACAAACGCAGACTCAACAAACACAACAAGCGAGTCAACAGAAGAGTGAAAAGTTCTCTCAGTAATATCACCGATGATGAGCTCTGACAGGTGATCACGTTGAACTGCTCAGGATCCCAGGTGATCTGAGGTCACCTCACTAGAGTCAGCAGCTGGCACCTCTGGACTCGACTGAGAGGGCTCGATCGTAGTGGAAGAAGTGATCAGAGGTCCGCCCTCATCCTCAGTCGAGGTCTCAAAAGGTGTGGGGTCTGCAGGCTGTGCATAAGGCCCACCCTCATCAACAGCTGGAACGTCATCATCTTCCTCGAAGATGGACTCTCCAAGCTCATCATCTCCAAAAAGCTCAAAAGAAGGAGTCAGTGAAGGCAAGTACTCATCAAAAGAAACCTCGCAAGTCTCGACAAGCTGCTGGGAGTCGAGGTTCCAAACACGGAAGCCTCGAGAATTCAAAGCATAACCAAGAAAGACTCCATCCCAGCAACGAGACTCAAACTTGTCCAAATGCCCTCCCTTCTTGAGCACAAAGCACTTGCAGCCAAATGCTCGCAAGTGGCTCACCTTGGGCTATCTGCCAAACCGCAACTCATATGAAGTCTTACCTAGGTAAGCTCTAAGAAAAATGTGGTTGGCCAGATAGCAAGCCATGTTCATGGCTTCAGCCCAAAAGCATCTAGGAGTCCTGTACTCATTTAGCATCGTCCTAGCCATCTCGACTAGCATGCGGTTCTTTCGTTCCACAACGTCGTTCTGTGGGGGAGTGTAAGGAGCAGAAAACTGATGATCAAGACCCTGATCACTATAGAAGCTGACAAACTAAGAGTTCTTGAACTCAGAGCCATTGTCAGAGCGAATTTCTTGCATCCGACCATTGTTCTCGTTCTTCAGCTTCAAAATTAGGTCATGAACAAACTGAAAAGTCTCATCCTTAGACTCAAAGAAGAAAACCCATGAGAATCGAGAAAAATCGTCAACTATCACAAGCGCGTACCACTTCCCACCGACTGAGCGTACCCGAGCTGGACCAACAGTGTCCATGTGTAACAGCTCTCCCAGGTATGAAGTCATCACCTGAGTCACAGTTGAGTGAGAAGCGGCAACCATTTTTCGGTGATGATAGGGATGGCAAACTAGATCATTCTCCACCTTAAGCTTGGGCAATCCTCGAATGAGGTCCATAGAGCTCAATCTGATTAGCAGATCAAAACTCAAATGGCCTAACCTCCTATGCCACTTGATGGGGGAGTGGTCCCGATCTTCCGCTAGGTAAAGGATAAACTTGGGTTGGTGGAGAATCTCGACGTGGCAACATGGGCCAACATGGCCCTGACGAGGCTGCACATCATCGTTTTCAGTTCAACCGTCAAGGTATGGGCGGCCACCGCAACCGCCCTCCACGAGGTAACAATGACAACCACAGGAACAATGATCCCTACTCTAAGGTAAAATTTTCAGTACCTCCTTTTGCTGGCACCTATGATCCAGATGCATATTTAGATTGGGAGATGTCAGTCGAACAAAAATTTAATGCTCACATGGTTCCTGCTATCCACCGCGTGCGTTTAGCTACTAGTGACTTCACTGGATATGCTCTTCTTTGGTGGACTGAAATAGTTCAGGTTGGGAATGAACCACAAACTTGGGATATGTTAAAACGGCAAATGCGTGGTAGATGGGTCCCTCCTTCATATAAACGTGATTTGAGAAAAAAAATTGCAGCGCCTAAACCAAGGAAATAAATCGGTAGAGGAGTATTATCAGGAGTTGCAAATAGGTTGCATGCGTGCTGAAATTGAGGAGGACAATGAGGATAAAATGGCCCGTTTTTATGGTGGTTTAAGACGTGAAATTCAGGATATCATTGATTATAAAGAATACAATACTATCACTCGTCTTTTCCACCTTGCTATGCTTGCAGAAAAAGAATTGCAGGGTCGCCAACAACCACAACGCAGCATGAGGACCAACATTGGTGGTGCTACTTCACGCTCAAGTGGGCAGCAGCAACGACCACCTGCACCCCCTTCTCGACCGGCGGCTACATCAGCACCTTCTACATCTACAGCCCAGGTTGAGAGTTCCAAGACTGCAGCATCCAAGGCGCCAGCCAAGCCCACCTCCTCGGCAGCCTCTACTGCACGTTCTGCGGCGATCCAGTGTCACAGATGCAAAGGACTTAGCCATGTGATGAAAGACTGCCCTAGTCAGCGGGCTTATATTGCTACGGAAGACGGTGGCTATGTAAGTGCTAGTGATGTTGAAGATGAATATGCACTTGCTGCTAACATTGCAGGAGATGATGATACATCCGATGATGACGCTGTTTTTACATCGGATACCTATGCCGACCATGAAGCACTTATTGTACAACGTGTTTTAAGCACTCACATGGAGCAGGACGATCGGGCACAATGGAACAATCGGTTTCAGACCTTCTTCCTCCTCAATGACCGCCGTGTACGTGTCATCATCGACAGTGGTAGTTGCAACAATTTGGTGAGCCTCGACATGGTAACGAAGCTTCAACTTCCCACACGTGCGCATCCACACCCTTACCATGTGCAGTGGTTCAACAATAGCGGTAAGGTCAAGGTAACACAAACTGCTCACATCAAATTTGCCATTGGTACATACTTAGGAGTTGCTGATTTTGATGTAGTACCAATGCAAGCATGTTCTCTGTTACTTGGTAGACCTTGGGAGTATGACACTGATGCTACACACCATGGTAGGAGCAATAAGTATACGTTTATGAACAAAGGAAAGAAAGTTACATTGCTTCCTATGACTCCTGCTGAAATTGTAAAATTTGAACAAGAAAAACATGCTAGGGATGCACAAAAGGGCAAACAACTTTCTGAAAATCAGCAAGTAGCTAAGACGCTTTTGAGGCAACAGAAAGATAAAATTTCTTCTCCTTCTTCATCACAAGTTATTAATCTGAAAGGACATGTCATGCTTGCAACTAAAACTGACCTTGCTGAAATTTGTGATGATACTCCCTTGCTATACGGCTTGATTTGCACAAACGTGTTGTTTTCACTTGCGAACATTCCTAGCACTGTTCCTGTTGCAGTCACTGACCTTTTGCAGGAGTTTAATGATGTTTTTCCTGCTGAGATACCACCCGGGCTGCCACCGATACGCGGCATCGAGCACCAAATTGATTTGGTCCCAGGAGCGTCTCTTCCTAATCGTGCAGCGTACCGTACCAATCCGGAGGAGACAAAAGAAATTGAGCGCCAAGTACAGGACCTTCTTGATCGTGGGTACGTCTGTGAAAGCCTTAGTCCTTGTGCAGTACCCGTTCTTTTGGTACCTAAGAAAGATAGTAGTTGGCGCATGTGTGTTGATTGTCGTGCTATTAATAATATCACCATTCGATATCGACACCCTATTCCTAGATTGGATGACATGCTTGATGAGCTTAGTGGTGCCATTATCTTTTCTAAGATCGATCTCCGTAGTGGCTACCACCAAATTCGCATGAAACTAGGTGATGAATGGAAAACTGCTTTTAAAACAAAGTTTGGATTATATGAGTGGCTTGTCATGCCTTTTGGACTTACTAATGCACCTAGTACCTTCATGCGCTTGATGAATGAAGTCCTACGGCACTTTATAGGACGCTTTGTGGTTGTATACTTTGATGATATCTTGGTTTATAGCAAGTCTCTCACTGAACATGTTGAACACCTACGTGCTGTTTTTTTTGCCCTCCGTGAAGCTAGAATGTTTGGTAACCTTGAGAAGTGCACGTTTTGCACGGATCGAGTTGTGTTTCTTGGCTATGTTGTCACTTCACAGGGTATTGAGGTCGACGCGGCAAAGGTAGAAGCCATCAACAGCTGGCCGCAACCCCAAACTATCACACAGGTACGTAGTTTTCTTGGTCTTGCAGGTTTCTACCGGCGTTTTGTGAAAGATTTCAGCACCATAGCCGGTCCTTTGCATGAGTTGACCAAGAAGGGAATTACTTTTGCGTGGGAGCCAGCACATGAACAAGCTTTTGCCACACTCAAAGATCGTCTTACACATGCACCTCTACTTCAGCTACCCGACTTCAGTAAGCCTTTTGAGTTAGAATGTGATGCTAGTGGGTTTGGATTAGGAGGTGTGCTGCTACAAGGAGGTAAACCCGTGGCCTATTTTAGTGAGAAATTACATGGCCCACAGTTGAATTATTCTACCTATGATAAGGAATTATATGCCTTAGTGCATGTGCTTGAAACTTGGCAACATTACCTTTTGCCTAAGGAGTTTATTATTCATTCCGATCATGAAGCATTGAAGCATATACGTAGTCAAGAAAATCTGAATAAACGACATGCTAAATGGGTAGAATTTATTGAGACTTTTCCATATATCATTAAGCATAAGAAAGGGAAAGATAATGTGATTGCTGATGCTTTATCTAGACGATATACATTGCTTTCTCAACTTGATTATAAGATCTTTGGTTTAGAAACATTGAAGGGCATGTATGCTACTGATTTGGACTTCAAAGATGCTTTTGCAAATTGTACAAATGACCGTGCTTGGAACAAATATGTGCTGAATCATGGATATCTTTTTCGTGCTAACAAGTTATGTGTTCCGGCTAGCTCTCTTCGCTTGTTGTTATTGCAGGAAGCACACGGTGGTGGTTTGATGGGTCATTTTGGATCCAAGAAAACCGAAGATGTGCTGTCCACACATTTCTATTGGCCTAAGATGAGACGAGATGTTGAGCGCTATGTGGCACGATGCACTACTTGCAATAAAGCTAAGTCCCGTCTAAACCCACATGGTCTTTATATGCCTCTGCCCGTCCCTAGTGTACCTTGGGAGGATATTTCTATGGATTTTGTGTTAGGTTTACCTAGAACTAGGAGGGGGAGAGATAGTATTTTTGTGGTGGTAGATCGTTTCTCTAAAATGGCGCATTTTATACCTTGTCACAAGAGCGACGATGCTACAAATGTTGCTGATTTGTTTTTCAGAGAGGTCATACGCTTGCATGGAGTTCCCAATACCATCGTTTCAGATCGTGATGCCAAATTCTTAAGTCATTTTTGGAGGACGTTGTGGCATAAGTTGGGGACGAAGCTGCTGTTTTCTACTACTTGTCACCCCCAAACGGATGGACAAACGGAGGTCGTCAACCGCACATTGTCCACCATGTTGAGGGCTGTTTTAAAGACCAACTTGAAGCTCTGGGAAGAGTGTCTACCTCATATTGAGTTTGCATATAATAGGTCAGTAGACTCCACTACTAAGGTAAGTCCGTTTCAAGTGGTCTATGGCTTTAATCCGCGTGCTCCTATTGATTTGCTACCATTACCACCATCTGAAAACTTGAACTTTGATGCTACTACACGAGCTGAATTATTACTTAAGATGCATGAAACTACTAAAGCAAACATAGAGAAAATGAATGAGAAATATCGTGCTTATGGTAGTAAGGGTAGAAAAGAAATAACATTTGAACCAGGTGATCTTGTTTGGTTGCACTTGCGCAAGGATCGTTTTCCTGATTTACGAAAGTCTAAATTGATGCCCCATGCTGATGGTCCTTTCCGTGTGCTTGAGAAGATAAATGACAATGCATATAAGCTTGAGTTGCCTGCAGCTTTTGGGGTTAGTCCCACATTTAACATTTCAGATTTAAAGCCCTATTTGGGAGATGATGATGAGCTTGAGTCGAGAACGACTCCAATTCAAGAGGGGGAGGATGATGAGGACATCACTTCACATGATACACACATGGAGCCTCCACCTACAATTCAACTACAAGGACCAATCACACGCGCCCGTGCCCGTCGCTTGAACCATGAGGTTAATTCGTTCCTTAGCAACTTTGATTATATTTGTTTGGATGGGATGCTACTGAATACTAGTGATATTTTGTTGCTTAGGAACATGGGAGATGGAATAGGAGAGTTGGAGTTGAAGACGGAGCCGCACGGATGATTTGAAGTCAAGAATTCGCTGGTTCGGACTACATCGACCACCATTCACCAAAATGGGCATAACTTCCTCATACGAAGTCCAAAGAGTATATCAATTTCAGGAACAGTGGTCAAGGGAAGGTACACGGCATTGGCTCAATTCGCATCTTTGACCATTTCTCTTTGAAGAATGTTTCTTTTGTTGGAAACTTGAATTTCAATTTTATTTCTGTTTTGCAACTTCTTGAGGATGGTTTGGAGGTTCGATTTAAGAAGGGCATGTCTTATATGGTTGATTCTAGAGGGTCTTTGGTTTGCTAGATCTTACCGTTCGGTAAGGTTTTCTGATTGACTTCTCTAGTTCTTTTGGCCCTTCTCGTTGCTTGATTGCTAGATTCTCCTCTGAGCTTTGGAAGTGGTGATGAGGACATCACTTCACATGATACACACTTCGAGACCACTGATGGGGGAGTGGTCCCGATCTTCCGCTAGGTAAAGGATAAACTTGGGTTGGTGGAGAATCTCGACGTTGGCGATCCAAGGCTCCGGTCCGGCGGATCAAAACCTTGCAATCGTTACACCACTGTCTCCGTTGGTTATCAACCACGCAGAACGCGATTGACCTCGCCACGAAGGCTAATTCCTGCAAGCGAACCCAAGAACACAAGCAAGAACAGGAAGGATACAAATCGAATGCCAAATCACAGACAAACGAAGATAAGGTGAGGTTTCACAAACGCCACGAGGTCCAAAACAGTATCCAGAGCGGCTTGGAGCTCTGCCGGAGCGAACACCACCCTCCGGAGCACGGGCAAGAAAGTCGTCTCCGCTACCACCACCTACACGATGCGGCCTGGCCTCTAGCCTCTCCCCACATCGAGGGACTCTCAGTCTACCACCCTGCTGATAGAACTGCTCTTGCCTACCACGAGCTCACTCTACTCTCTCAACCCGCACAGCTCATCATCTCCTAGAGACTCAAGCTGGTCCTCAGTGATAGACATCAAGGAGAAACCAGCACAGCTCACAGACGAGGAGTCAGCAGAAGGTGTAGCAAGGGCGAGGGTTTTTGATCCAGAGCCAGTGAGATTTGATCTCAACTGGATATCAACCTCTCTAGCCTTGAGCTTGCTGAATAGCTCTGAAATTGTCAAGGTATCATAAGAGGTGCTCTCAATGATAGAGGATACCTTGATCTCCTAGATCTTAGGGTCCAAGGTATGGAGAACCTTGAGCGCCTGCTCATGATCTGAGACCAGCTGAACTCCCTTGACCTTGTTGGCCCGAAGCTTGTTGATGATCGATTGAAAATGACCAGACAAGGCTTCAACAGATTCACCCGGCTTCTGTGCGAAATTTTCATATTCACACCGATAGGTCTGATAGAGCCGAGCCTTAACCTGGGTTGTCCCCTCATGGTGTGCCTGGAGGGTAGCCCAGATCTCTCTAGTAGTGGTGAGATGGCTCACACGCTCAAATTCAGTGGGACCTAAACCAGAAAACAAAATGTTCATCGCTTTGTTGTTGTTCTAATGCTGGGCGATTATATCGGGGGATGTATGCTCAGCAACAGGCAATATGGTGAAAGTAGCGTGAACACAAATGTCCCAAATGTCCGAGCTCTGGCTCATGAGATAGGATCGCATGTGAGTCTTCCAATAAGTATAGCCAAAAGCTTCCAAGGACAGGACCTTTCCAGAAGAAGTCATAATCACTACCTGGGTTTAGAACCGGTTAAGGTATGGAAAAACCCTAACCCGGCTCTGATACCACTTGTAGGACCGAAAGTAGCGACCAGAGAGGGGTGAATGGGTGCCTTAAAAATTCCTGTTAATCAATGGCCTTCTTCCAACACCCAACGCACCTCAACAAACAATCAGCAGAAATAAAACAGTTCACAGGTGCTTAAAATAATCTAGCCTAAAAACGACCGGTGTCCTAAAAGAAAAGACACCAACACAGTGCTTATAGGCAGACTAAAATAACTCACAACATCAAAGACATTCCCACAAAACTTTCTACAAACCATAGTAAAAACATCTAGCACATAACCACTATCCATGGCTCATTGATATTTCATCTCATACAAGACCAATAAAATCTACTCAAAAATAAATAGCAAGAATTAAAGTCTAAAGAGTAGCACAACTTTTAATACATCTGATCGGAACAGGAAATAAATCAATAAAACGATCAGCGTATTTATCTCAGATTAAATAACTAACAAAACTGAAATAGATGAACTAAAAAAGCTCTAATATTCTGATCAAAATACTGTAGATGTTTAGACAATAAAAATATGAAGAAGAAACATGCTACTGTGCTTCGTACCTCAAATCACGTGGACGAACTCCTATCTTCGTGAAAACTGCTCCTGGTTCTTGGCTTCTCCGCTCAAAATGACTTACCACGATCTTCTGCATCCGTGCGAAGTCACTGTGCGCAGAAGATCCCGTGCCGTTGTGCATATAAGATCTCGTGCCGCTGAAGAGCCATGTTGTGTTGTTGTGTGAATCCTCGTGACGTCCCCGGTGGCGTGGCCTTCCACGAGCAAAGCCGTGCAGCTAGCTGTCTACTGCCGCACGCAAATGCAGCTAGCAGCTAGGCGAATGGAAGGCGCTAGCATGTCGCATGCTGCTGCCCATTTCCAGGCTTCAGTTCCCGTGCGCAAGTGAGCCTTGGACGGAGAAAAACAAACACCCGGCGAGAAAAACTATTGCGGCGGCAGTGGATTTTTCAGCGAAATGAACACCGGCGGCGACAGAAGAGCATTGTGGAAAAATGACCCAAATTTTGGAATTGGTAAAGTGTATTCTGAAAAATGGGTAACCCTAACCCTAGGGTATTGGGGCCCTTTTATAGTCAGCCCAATAAATGGAAAAATGCAGAAATACCCCTAGGGTTTTTATAGACGCTAAATAAAAAATGGAAAGACTTCAATGCCCTTAGGATTTTTTACAGACTCGACTGACAGACTATGGGCCTAAAGGAAAAATAGTAAAAACCTAAATAAAGATAACTTGTCCTGATGCAGAGTTTTCGTAGCAGCTCCCTCAGCCTGGCAATCGCTCGCTGCCCATGTACCTGAGTAAATCCCGGTCAACAGCCCAGTGGATCCTCTGCTGCTCCTAGCCCATGTACTCGGATTGGGCCAGCCCGACTTCGCGGCCCCTCTGCCCAACAATCGCTCGCTGCCCATGTACCTAAGTCACATGCGGCCCAAACACAGCAGGTCTTCTCTTCATGTCCTCTTTGACTTCCATTGACAATCACTAATCACATCTAGAGCCATGAGGCACATGCTTTTCAACAAGGGCTCCTCACGGAGCCCTTCATCCACCGAAGGACTCTGCACACCGGGCTCCTCATGCTGAAGCCTTCCGAGCATCGGAGGACTTCGCGCACCGGACCCCTCCATCAAAAGCCTTCGGTCCGATCGGCTCCGCACAGCCGATCTGACTGACCCTCGATAGGAACAGGAGTGGCTCGGGGGCACTTTGGAATTTACAAATTAGACGTCACTTCGGAAAAGGAATTGGTGAACCCTCCGGGAATACATAAGGATGATTGGAGAAATCCAATCGTCTAGTACCTAAAAGATCCCAGTCAAAGGGTTGATTGGAAAATTCGGTGATAGGCGTTTAAATTTGTGTTGCTTGACGATGTGTTATATTGTTGAACTTTTGACGGAGTGCTTCTAAAGTGCTTAGATGTCGATCAATCTAGAGTGGCTACAGGAGAAGTTCATGAAGGACTTTGTGGCACTATTCAATCGGCCCAGAAAATGAGTTGGATGCTCAAAAGAGTTGGTTTTTATTGGCCGACTATGACTAAGGTTTGTTTTAAGTATTATAGAGGGTGTGAAGCATGTCAAAAGTTTGGTAATATTCAGTTGGCTCCTACGTCGCTACTCAACCCTATTATCTAACCATGGCTGTTCCGAGGTTGGGGTATGGACTTCATCGGCCAAATTCATACTCCCTCTTCAAAAGGACATCGGTTCGTGTTGATGGCAACAGACTACTTCACCAAATGGACTAAGGCCGTGCCTCTCAAGAACGTGAATCACAATGAGGTAACTGATTTCATCTTGAAGCACATTATACATAGATTTGGTATTCCCCAAACTCTCACTACATATCAAGGTACTTCGTTTATTGCTAAAGAAGTGAGAGGCTTTGCCGAATTTTGTGGCATTAAGTTGATAAACTCTTCACCATACTATGCTCAGGCCAACGGTCAGGCTGAGTCTAGTAATAAAATTGTAATTAAGCTCATTAAGAAGAAAATTGAAGAGTTCCCTAAAAGGTGGCATGAAATTCTTTCTGAGGCATTATGGGCTTGTAGAGTTGCAAAGCATGGTGCTATCAAAGTTAGTCCATATGAGTTAGTGTATGGACAAGAAGTCATTCTACCAGTGGAGGTAGATCTTGGCTCTTTAAGATTTCTTAAAGAAGATGGCTTATCGGTCGATGAATATATGAGGAACATAGTGAGGATCATCACTATGGTTCATGGTTATGATGAGTGATTGACGGAGTTTTTGTCATTGGGTTGTATGTGGATGTTTGGATATCTGTGTGTGTCTGTGTTTGTCTCGTGTGTGCAGGCTTGAGTTACTCGTCAACTATCGATGGCAAGGGATCAGGGTTAGACTAGGATTCTAATGCTAGATGGTCGATGGTATCAGTCGAAGTTGTGAGTGGACTCAGATGTACGCATGAAGATCAAGCAGGACGTGAGATGAAGGTTGATCAAGACGAAGTGTCGGTTGAGTCAGCGAAAGGAAAGCCAGTACAAGTGACAAGGCAACTCGAGGGATCGAGAGTGGGAGAGACTTGTTGACAGTCGAGTTCGCGGACTGACGATGATCGTCGACGATCGGGAAGGCTTTGTCGGTTGTTGCCGAAAACCGTCGAATCACTAAATGTTTCAAATTCAATAAATAGTAGTTCAGTTTTATTTGAGTTTTTCAGATTAATAGTGTAAACTTTTGGTATATTTTTAGAATTGTCAAGTTCTGAAAATATATTAAAAAGGTTGATTCTAGTTGTATTTTTTAAGTCAAATAAGGGTAATTTTCAGGGTATTTTATTTTGAAATTGCCTAAGGGTCTTTTTGTAAAAGTGTCTTCTAAAATGTGCCTACTTAAGGGGTCTTCGTCCCTAGGTTTTGGCTAAACATTCAATGTGATTTTTAATTGCAATACACTAGAGAATCCTGTTCGGATGAGTTTTTCTTACCCGCTATAGTAAAATCAGCACCGTGGATAATCATTTTCAAGCACTTTTCTGCGCTGGTTTCCTCTGGTTTCTTCTCTGCATCTGCTTGAATTCGTTGTTGAAGGGACCAGCCACCATAGGGAAGATCTCACGCATTCATGGCTACCATAAGGTGAGGTCTTGTGCATCTATACTCAGTTTCACTTGATGAAGTAGTTGTTTGTTGTGTGCTTGAGAAGATCTTAAGTCTAGTCTATCTTAGAGTTTATACTGAACTGGTTGTTTTATGAAGTGATAAAATACTTGAGCAAACATTTTAAAATCTGTTATTCTATTTTCATCTTGATTACTATAGTGGGTTCTAGTCAAGGTATCCTTGGTTTAGTTGAGAAGAGATTTGTCTATTTGTGCTATATTTTTTCTGGTTGATTAATCTGTGTTTTCTCTTGGTGTGTTAATCAGTTGCTTCTGATCATGTATTTTCAGACTATCTGTTTTGCTGTATCTTTTCTGCAATAATTCAGGTGCCTTGAGGTTTTTGCAACTGATTCTAAAAATTTCTAGTCTATCTACTTCAGAGCTTTGCGTGGGTAGATTTAGAGTTGTGGCTAATTACTGCTTATGTCAGTTTTTGTGAAGAGTTGAGTGATTCAAGTTTTATTTGGATTCTTCATTTTCTGATAGAATATTTTCTCAACAGCTCAAGGTTTTATTCTTCAGATTGATAACTAGATCAGATCATTTTCAGAGAATGCAATCTTCAAGTTCTGTGCAAATATGATTTATAGCATCTATGAAATCATTTGATTAATCTGTGCTAGTATCTTTGATTCTTTGTTTATTGCTGAGCTTTATATTTTGATACACACCACTTCACTGAAATGGAACAAAGTATTTTTGAATTCAGACTTAACTGAATTTGTGCTGTGCCAATTTTAATTTCATCTCAATTCTGGTCTAATGTGTCACAAATATTCTGAAATTGAGAACTGAGCTTCTTGTTACTTTTGTCAATCTAAAAAAGTTGAGAAACTTTTCTGTGAACTTTTTGGAGGATCAATTGCTGAGATTCAGAGAATCTGATTCAGTTTTCACTGTTGTTGATCAGGTTCTTGTAGTTTTTCCTGTTTGAAGAATAGCTTCTAAAAATACTCTGCAGTGTAATCTGTACACAGGGTTTTGATTGTGTTGCTTATGACAACTGAAATATTGTACATTAACCTGCAGTAGTACTGAACTACATGTTATCATAAATTGCACTTAGGTCAGTTTAAAACTTGTGAACCATTCTGATTAGCAGTTAAACAGTTTTCACTGTTTTTCATTTAAGTTTCAGTTTGGAACTCAATTCAGCTCTGTTTTGATTGGAACTTCTGTTTTTATGGAAAAGGAACATCTGTTTTCAAACAAAATTTTGCCAAAGAATTGATGTGAATTCTGGTGTGTACAAAGTACCTTCTTCATGTTCTAAAATCTGTTTATGAACAGTTTTGCGAAAAATACTTGAGTGATTATTTCTGCTATGTACAAAGAACATCCTTCAGGTTCTGTAATCTGTTGATGAATAGTTTGCTGAAAATATTTGAGTTGTGCTAAATAATTATGCAAACTGAGTTGTGCCAATCTGAATCAAATTTCTAGATAGATTTATACTACTTGAGTCAGATTTCTGTTTTGAGGTGAATTGTTAAACTGCTATCTGTTTTCAGGTTTAAATTCAATTAGTTTAGTCCAGATTTGATTTCTAAAATCACTGTTCTGTATCAGTTCATATTACCTCTGAAATCTCTGTTTTGTTTCAGTTCAGTGTTTGATCAAGTGTTGGACTAATTCTAGTGCTGTTTTCAGTACTGTTCCTTGTCTAGTTTGTGCCAATATTTAACATTCTCATCTTGTCTGAAACTGAAATTGAAGATAAACTTATGTAATGTAGGGGGAATAAGTTTTCCCTTGAACAGGGGCAAAATGACGTCAGCCTCCGACAGTGTTCGGCGAGCCCAACACTGTCGAAGCCTGTTCCTTTCTGGAGAAACTGTTTCCAAGCCCTAGTTCGGAGCCCTAGTTCGGAGGTCCAGTTCGGAGCCCCAGTTCGGAGCCCTAGTTCGGAGCCCTAGTTCAGAGCCCCAATTCGGAGCCCCAGTTCGGAGGACTAGTTCGGAGCCCCAGTTTGGAGGTCCAGTTCGGAGCCTCAGTTCGGAGGTCCAGTTCGGAGCCCCAGTTCGGAGGACCAGTTCGGAGCCCCAGTTCAGAGCCCCAGTTCGGAGAACCAGTTCGGAGGTCCAGTTCGGAGGTCCAGTTCGGAGCCCCAGTTCGGAGGTCCAGCTCAGAGCCCCAGTTCGGAGTATACATCGGGGCCTCCCTTGCAGCCTTCGCCTGGAGAGCTCCGGCCCCTACTCTGAACCCAGAAAATATCTACACCCTGCTACAGTGTAATAGCCATACTAGGGGCCCTTCTGCCCCTAGTATGTCGTTTAGCTAGTCAAGAAGTGACGTTGTCTGACATGTCTATAAAGCTGTAAAGCACTTTGTACAGTAGCTAGCTCCTTTTCACCTTTTTGCCCCTATAAGCCTAGGACTTATAGAGGGCATTCTGGTCTTTTCCTTTGGCCTGCGTGCCTATAAAAGCAGGGCCAAGCCCTTGTAACAGAATAGCTTCTCCAGGGCCATGAAACAATGGAGTTCACCACACTACTCCAAGGCATATCATGCCAAATCCACCACAAACTGGACGTAGGGCTATTATCCCCTAGGGGAGGTCCGAACCAGTATAAATCCTTTCTTCCTCTGAGAATACCCTTCGAGGTTCATTTTACACACCATATACACACATACAAAACCTGTGTTGTAGCTAACACAATCGCTACAACAGTTGGCGTCGTCCGTGGGGACCTTAGTACTAAAAGCTAAGTTCGCTGCCACTCCCTGCAATTCGAAGTGCGCTCGAGGGGGGAGCTTCGAAGCTTTCTTGCTTCGTGCACCCTTCGGCAAGGGGCTTCGGGTGCAGTTCAAAGGTCATCTTCGCCTTCCCCCATCCTTTGCGTTTCGGAGCTCACCCTCCAGCAAGGGGCTCCGCTTCGTGTGTCGAAGGCCGTCAAAGCGCTAGGGGCTACGAGGCAAGCTTTCACCCACTTTACGAGGTATGTACACTATCCGAAGTACCACTTCGATGTACAATTTTGCAATTACTTTAGTATAAAATCGAAGCCCTGCTTCGCCTTTAAGGCAAACTTTTGCTCCATCTCGTTAAAAGTCGAAGCCTTGCTTCGCGTTTTAAAACCCGAAGCCTTGCCTCGCCTTGTTTAAAATTCGAAGCCTTGCTTCGCTTTACAAAATCCGGAGCATCCCTCCAAAGGCTACACAGTGCCTCCAGGCCCGTAGCAGTAACAGGGACTCCAGGCCACCAGCCCGATGCGTCCAGGGATTCCGGGTTCCGTACCCGAAGCATCCGAGGGTCGAAGGTGACCTAGAGTCGAAGGTGTCTCAGAGCCAAAGGTGGCTCATATTATCACAGGTTCGGTGAATCCACACCAAATATCCATTTTCATTACAGAATCAAGCTCAAAAGCCTTGCTTCACTATCCAAACATGCTCTGAAGCCTTGCTTCACGTGGCAAAATCTAATATACGCCTAAGCATGTCGAAGTCATGCTTCGCCTAAAATCTAAGTGCGTTTCGGAGCCTTGCTCACGCACAGTATCCAAATCCAAGCATGTCGAAGCATGCTTCACTTAATTTGGCTACACTGAAGCCTTGCTTCGCTCTAAATTAACGTGTTCGAAGCCCAAAAGAGGCCTTCGCTCGATGTGTTATAAGCATCCGAAGCGGCCAAAAAGGCGCACCCTTTCGCATTTTTATTGCCCGCACCAGCAACGGCTAAGTCCCTAGCTGCCACGAGCAAGGGGGGAAGCATGTATGCGAAGTGTGCGAATATAATACGCAGTACGAGCGTGACAAGCTAAAATGTTCGAAGTCATCAAAATATGCGAAGCATGCAGACGAAGTATGCAAATATAATAAACTCCATTCATTGAATGATAATTGAGAAGCGTGTTACAAATATACTTCGAAAACAAAACTACGAGTAGTCTGTATCTAAGCCTAAGAAAAAGTGAGTGCGAGGCCCCAACCCTCGCTTGCCTTTCATTCGGCCAGGGCCCCCTCGGCTGGACGAAGCCTCGTCGAAGCCTGCTCTCCCACGTCCGGTTCATCCAGGCTCCGAAGCCCGTAGACCTCGTCTTCCACTTTGCAGGTCGCTCCAAGTCCGCAAGGCAGGCGGTGTCGTGTCGAAGGCAGAGAAGTCCAAAGCTTCGTCACCTGCCAAGGTCGTTCGCAAAGGCAAGGATGAAGAACTCCAAAGGGACTCCGTCTTAACGATGGCCAACAGATCCTGAACTACTTCGGGGATGGCTTCGCCGTTAGTGATGAGGAAATCACTTCACATGATACACACATGGAGCCTCCACCTACAATTCAATTACAAGGACCAATCACACGCGCCCGTGCCCGTCGCTTGAACCATGAGGTTAATACTTTCCTTAGCAACTATGTTAATATTTGTTTGGACGGGATGCTACTGAATACTAGTGATAATTTGTTGCTTAGGAACATGGGAGATGGAATAGAAGAGTTGGAGTTGAAGACGGAGTCGCACGGATGATTTGAAGTCAAGAATTCGCTGGTTCGGACTACATCGACCACCATGCACCAAAATGGGCATAACTTCCTCATACGAAGTCCGATTAGTGCGTTCTTGGACTTTTTGGAAAGCTAAGGAGAAGACGGATCTTTTGCCGTTGGTTTCGTCTCATTTGGAGTCTCGAGCCGTCCTGTGTGTTTAAAACAGTCCTGCGTGACAGAATTGGGCCGTGTTGGCCCATAGTCCGAGTCTGTAC